>CAUYQV010088094.1:0-43549 GCA_963574575.1 Galagoides demidoff
ATGCTATGCTGCCCTGATTCTTGTTTCTACACCAGGCTGCCAAGTACCCCCTAAAGGGACAGGAATTCAGGGAAGGAAGAGAACTTGGCATGGCTGGGGGACAGAGTGTGGAAGGGAAGGAGGGACTATGGTGGCTACTCAAGGAAGGGGGCACCTCTTGCCTCAGAGAGGGGAAGGTTTCATAGAGAGAACGTTTCTGCTCTCTGGAGCTCTCACGGCAGACGCCCTTGCATAAGACGTGTCTCCTCTCCCCCCACTTCCTAGTAGCCTGCTTCCTGCTGTTTGGTTGGGGGTCATTCTTTCCTTCCTGGAAGCCCCCGTCTCAAGGTGTGCAGATGGTTGGGCCTGATCTGCAGTCATCTCATTGAGGAGGCCAATCTAAATGACAGAGTCCAATTCCAGACACTTGTTTCTAAGAGTTCCATGGGGCCCACCACCAGTCACAGCGAAGGCTCCGACTGGCAGGCTGAAGGAGGCATTTGAAGGTCAGGCCCGTCCAGAAGACCCCTTCACCACAGCAACTGCTTACTTTGGGGACCACTTCTGAGTGACAACATATTTACTTTGGGGCAGCTAGGCAGGGAAGCTACATATTTACAACCAAGGCACCCTCCAGGAGGCAGAATTCTGAGCTGAAAAGTTTCCCATAGACCCTTGAAAGAACTGGGTGCTGTGGAAAGAGAAAGGGGCCTTGGTGTGCTGGACTCAAGGCCCAGCGATGCCTCAGTGGACAAGTCCTCCCACCTCTCTGAAACTCAGTTTCCATATATTGGATGAGGACGATAATACCCAGCTCAAGGGTTTGCTTTGAGGAGTGGTTTTATGACTTATATAAAATGCTTATTATAATTTGGGGAGCAAATTAGGTTTTCACTTTACAATGTCTTCCTTTCTCCACCCGGGGAGACCATTCTAATAATTGACTAGGTTTAGTCCTGACCCTGTGTGTTTATAAACTATGCGTTTCTTCAGGGAGGGATTTGAAGGAGTCAGGCTTGTTAATCTCCATATAACCTGTAGAGTAATTGGAATATGTATGCTTGGCTTTTGGGGAAGAAGTAACTATAATTACAGGACTAAATTAAGTGGCGTTATCTTTTATTGTCTCATACTGTTTGTGGGCTTTCTCGGCCAAGTTCCTATCAGGCATCTAAGAATTTTTCCCACGTGGAATTTCCCTTGCTAAAATCTTCCCCGAAGACCACATTTCTGGACTAGGGTGGATTTGTGTCTAAAGAGTCCATTCTTATCATTCTTGGTAGAGATGACCAGGTGCCCTCCAAGACCTCTGCTCCTCTTCTGTAGGGTAGAATCATCCCTGGGACGTGGCATCCAGGCCAAAGACTACAGTTTCCAACCCCCATCCTCACCACTTGCACCCAGGAGGGGCCATGTGTCCAGAACAGAGACCCCTCTGGCATGTACCCTCTGGCCCAAGATGGTTAGGAAGAGAGATGCCTTATTCCCTAATTTTTCACTCATCTTCTGGCTTGATGTGGCCACCAGGGAGATTGTGGAAGCCAAGGAGATGGCAGAACTCTAGTCAAATGTGTCTCTGGATGACTACACAGGTCACAGCCCCCTACTGCTTTTGACCAGGAAAAGCTGGTTGAAATCAACGCGTCCTAGATCACTGTGATTTCAAGTTTTATTGGTTAAGGTGGTTTGCTTTACCTTACCCAGTGCACTGATTCTGTATCCCTGATAAAGTGTGACACCCTTCTAGCTCTGCCTCAAGAAAGAAGCAGACACGTAAATGCTATAAATAGAAATAGAAAAAGAATGGCTGAGCAGAAAAATCTAAGAGTGGACTGCCCATAAAATCAAGGAAAGCTTCACACAGTAAGGGCACTTTGGGATGGGCCTTCAAAGATGAATAGACGTTCGCCAGCACGCAAAGAAGAAAAAATGGAAGAAGAAACAGCATGAGTGAACACATGGAAATATGGACAGGTGAGATGCGTTAGAGAACACACTGCAGACGCCACACCAGCTGGCAGGGATTGACAGCGGCCGAGTGGGTAGTGTGGGAAATAAAGTTCTCTGGAGCTCTCCAGGGAGAAAGATTGGCAGAGGCTGCAGGTCAGGAATGGCTTCGCGGAGCAGGCCCACCTTACATAAAACTGAAGAGCTGCGGAAAAGTGTCATATGTTAATTTATTTTAATTTATCTTTTAAGTTTAGAATATGACAGGGGTGCACACGTTTTGGTTACGTTATTTGCTTTTGTACATTTTAAGTCAAAGTTATAAGTGTGCCCCTCACTCAGAATGTGTGCCTTGTACCCGTTGGGTGTCTCTGTCTCAGATGGTGATTTCCATGAGATCAGGGATCCAGTTGTATTTGTCACTGAATTCCCAAAGCAATGCCCTACCTTAGGATGCCCTGAATGAGGAAATGACAGAAGGAAGGATTGAATTCAGGTGGATCTGAGGGTGACCTGGCCAGTTCTGTGAGCAGGAATGTTCTGCCGTGGTCAGGAGTTTCCTGTATGGCTCAGCCTCAGTCCTGAATCCCTCACTGGGGATTCAGTATTGACTCTGCCCTGGGGAAAGCGTGAGTGCCAGGGATGGGCTCTATAAGCCTCTGCACCCCTGAAGTGTTTCTTCTTTTTCTATTGTCTATAAGATTTGGCATAATCTGTTTTTTGAAATTATCTTTTACTTTTATTTATAAATATTAGTTGTCTATTTTTTGAGACTTTGGAAAAAAATAAGAAGTTAACTGATAAGTCCATACTGAATCTCATACTCTTATTTGACAATGTGAATGTTACTTTGCATTATTATTATTGCTTAATATTTCGATGCAGCAATCATCTGATTTCTTTTCTGAATGTATTTATCTTTGTTTTTTATGAAATTTTGTTTCTAGTCCTTATCTTAAACATTGTTATTGTTATTAAATTTTGTGCCTTCTTTTTTTTTTTTTTTTTTTGTAGTTTTTGTCCAGGGCCAGTTGAACCTGCCACCTCCGGCATATGGGGCCCGTGCCCTACTCCTTTGAGCCATAGGCGCTGCCCCAAATTTTAAGCCTTTTTAATTTTGTGAAGGCAAAAAGTGGAAACCTAATAAACACATGTATATGTAAAATAAAAAAATTTTAAATAAATAAAGGCTTGGTGCCTGTAGCTTAGCAGTTAGGGCACCAACCACATATACTGGAGCTGGTGGGTTCGAATCCAGCCTGGGCCTAACAAACAATTATGCAACCAAAAAATAGCTGGGCATTGTGGCGGGCACCTGTAGTCCCAGCTACTTGGGAAGCTGAGGCAGAAGAATCTCTTAAGCCCAAGAGTTTGAGGTTGCTGTGAGCTGTGATGCCATAGCACTCTTACCTAGGGCAATAGCTTGAGACTCTGTCTCAAAAAATTAAGTAAATAAAAATTTTTTAAAAACCTCATTCTGAAACATTAAACATGCTAAAATAAACACATCACTTAGCTAGCAATCTTCAGCCATCACCTAACAAGTTGAAGAAGGGATTGGTACCTAGAATTTGCAATTCAGCACAATTTACCATAAATAATTTTATCCCATATCTATTGAAATAAACATGGAGATGATACACAAAAGCCTTTGGAGGAGGTAGTACAGGTTGAGTATCCCTTATCTGAAATGCTTTGGACTAGAAATTTCAGATCCTAATGAGCATTTGCTTTGAATGTCATGTTAGTACTCAAAAAGTTTCAGATTTTGGACCATTTCAAATGTGGGTCTTTTGGACCTTGGATACTCAACCCACATACTGAAGCATGCTGAGCTGAATGCAAAGTGAATGCGCATCTCACCACCTGCCCAATCCATGCAATAGAGCTGAGTAAAGACTGGCAAAAACCCATGCTGCCATGAAGTGGGCAAGAATGTGTGGTTTACCAAAGACAGAAACACCCTTTTAACTTCATTACTCAACAAAATTATCATTGGGCTTTCCAAACAAAGAACCAGAATCCTCTAAAGCGCTCCAGAAGTTCCTGACAGGTCATATGGGAACCTGATTTGTTCAACAAATGTTTGTGGGCTCTAAGAGCTAGAACAGGATGTGGATGGTATGTAAAGTAGACCCCAATATTCCTTCCTAGGGTCCCTGGGAAGGGTTTGCAAAGCAAGAAGTGAAATCTTAAAGCTTTTCAACATCTCAAAATGCTTAAGTGTCAAATGATGCCAAACAGACTGAAATGCTTTGAGAACATTGAGACTCTGTCTCAAAAAAATAAATAAAAATTTAAAAAAATAAAACCTCATTCTGAAAATGAGTTGAAAAACTAGTTATGAGCTGAGGAAGACAGGAACAAAAACTTTTAGAAAAGATCCCCAGATGAAGAGATAATAGAAAAGTTCTCAATCAAACATTCAACTTGCAGGTGAAAAAGCTGATGCTTAAAAAAGTGAAATGACCTTCAAGACTGATAATGGCCAGTAGAGCTGTGAATTATCCAGATGTCTCACATGCCCTCAGATGAAGGTCTCTAATCATCCTGGGCAAAATGAGAGATAAAGGCATATAAATGGTTTTCCAGCCTCAAGGAACTATCAGTCTAGTTGGAAGCAAGTGAAAATGGATAGGTTATTTGTCAACTATTATCAAGTCATGCTGTTTACCCCTAGGCCCATTTGCCTCTGGCCACATAATCTTAGGACTGAAAGAGCCATCTAAGCCTGTGTGGTTTTGTTTGTTTTCTTTCAGTACAAAGCTGACACTCATCAGCTCTAATAAATGATCACTTTCCATTTTCCACTTCAACTTGGGCTTTTGATAGAACGAGTTCATATATCAACATGAATAGATCAATATAGTTCATAATTTATGAAGACGTAGAGGAGGGAAGGATCAATCCTACACAACCCCCCACTGATGCTTGCCTCTCTTCCTCTCTTGCTTCTTACCATCTAGGTTTGGTCATTTTTTAATTTATTAACACCTCCACCTGAGAGGACCAGCAGGGAGTGAGAAAAGCGAAATAGCATCCTATATAAACCTGGCTAATAAAAGTTTTACAGTTAAACTACAAAAGAGTTTCTGTGGGTTATCCCTGGATTTCCATGGTCCATGTTATTCTCAACAACTCTGTATAAATGTAAATAAGAAGCACTTACACTTAAATATATGTGCATGTATGTGTGTGTGTGTGTATATATATATGTATGTATATATATACACACACACCCCAGGTGCCTACTCCAGGATGGGATGGAGCCCAGAAAGTAAGGAAGAGAGGGATGGAGAGAGAAAGCTGGAGGAAGAAGGAAGGAATTAAGAGGGAAAAGGGAGGGAAGAAAGGAGTCTCTTAAACACTAATGCAAATTACGTAAGAATTCTGTGAAAGAAGGGCAGAGCTACAGAACCAAAGCTTATGAGGGAGAATGTGAATATTTTAAATTGTATGTATATGTATGAAATAGATACAGAATTTATATTTCTAGCTTGTGCTGGTTTTCCCATCCCTACCCACATAGTGCCAGACACATTGATAACTGGGTGAATGTTTTCTTCTTCATACATAACTTCAAGTGTCTTACCTTTTTTTTTTTTGTTTGTTTTTTGAGACAGAGTATTACTCTACTGCCCAAGCTAGAGTGCTATGGAGTCAGCCTAACTCACAGCAATGTCAAACTCCTGGGTCCAAGCGATCTTTCTGCTTCAGCCTCCCAAGTAGCTGGGACTGCAGACGCCCACTAATTTTCCTATTCTTAGTAGATACAGGGTCTCATTCTTGCTTAGGCTGATCTCGAACTCCTGAATGCAAATGATCCTCCGATCTCAGCTTCTCAGATTTCTAGGATTACAGCCACGGTGGCTGTCCAAGTGTCTTACTTTTAACCTCAATGATTTAGTCAAAAGTTACAAAGGAAGTTAATTTCTTCAAAAGAAATAAACTACTCCTAGTGATAGTATCAAAGAGTTCCTCTAAAGATTTTTAGAAGTCAAACATAAAACAACTAGTATAATTTTTCCCTAAACATTAAAAAAATAACTAAGCATGCTGTGTTCATTTGTTTGCTTTAATCAACCAAATAATGTGGCCTAGAAAAGGGTTAAATAAATAAGGGGAAAACTGAATGGCAAAACGTTCTGGAAATTTGATTTGCCTTTGCAAGCAATGACAATACTGAAGAATCCATTCAAGTTGGCCCTAGGGAGAAAGGAAGGAGATACAGAGGGAAAAGAAGCAATGAAAGCCTAAGGAAAGGAGGGGAGAACAGGGCTCCTCAGGCCTCCCAACAGGAACCATCATGCCCCTGCTCCAGCATCACATCATCTTCAAACTACATGCAGTTAGGCAGAGAGATTTTACTTAAACTGAAATCTTAAAACAATACTAATCTCTGGCCAGGTAGGGTGGCTCATGCCTGTAATTCCAGCACTTTGGGAGGCTGAGTCAGGAGGATCAATTGAGGCTAAGAGTTGGAGACCAGCCTGCTCTTTAGTGAGACTCAGTCTCTAGAAAAAAATAAAACAAATATTAGCTGGGTATGGTGGTGTGCACCTGTCATCCCAGCTACTTGGGAGGCTGAGGCAGGAGGATCACCCAGGATAGCCCAGGAGTTGGAGGCTGCAGTTAGCTGTTGATAATGCCACTGCACTCTAGCCCAGGCAGCAAAGCAAAAGCCTGTCTCACAAAAAACCAAAAACAAAACCCAACCCCCCCCCCAAAACACCACAATGCTAATCACTGATCATGCCTAACACTAGGTTCCTGACAAGCAAAAATGACACACAATGACATCTATCCTTTTTAATTACTATTTTAACTTTCCCTCCCTGGTCCTTAATATGGTGGTGATAGGCAATCAGAGAGAGAAAAGCTTCTTAAGGAAGGAATCATTCATGGTAAATTAGGTTGAATCACAAATTCTAGGTGCCAGCCCCTTCTCCTCACCCTTGTTAGTGATGACTGAAGATTTCTAGCTAAGTTAGTGTTTCTTTTAATATGTATATGGCCAGCTGGGCACAGTTAGAGTGCTGTTGCAGGGGCAGCAAGTTCAAACTTCGCCTGGGCCTAATTATGAACAAGAAAGAAAAACAAAGCCCTGCATGGATGCTCAATATGTATACAACCCCTATATGTCAACAGAAAAGGAAGACTGCTACACACTGTTGTATATAAAATAAACTACACTTTATACACTTTCATTTACCAAACCTTGGATAACAGTATAAAATCAAATACAGATAAAATGCTCACATGAAATCAAAACTTTCCTTTGTCCTGGAAACATTTTCCCACTCTGTTATACAAGTAAACATGAAAAATTTAGGCACCTTCTCTTCCAGCACTAAACTACTCTTCTAACTTAACTCCACCTTCAATCTCATTATTTAAGATTTAGTTCAAATTTCCTCCTTTGAAACTGTATTTTGCTTTCTCACTCACTACTAACTGCCCATTTTTAGGCCGAAAGCTAGGTACAGTATTTATTCTCACTATATATATATATATTTTTTTTTTTTTTTTACGATATACTTTCAAAAGCAGATGCTTAATCAGTCTTCCTTTTTAACCGCTCAATAACCAAAGACAACTCTGAATCACAGAATTTCAACAGCCTCTCCTTAAACACACAACATTATAAGGTTGTTCTCTCTCTGGTCGTTTTCCTCTTGGTAACTCATTCTAAAGATGGATTAGATGGACATCTAAGTACAAGGGCATACTTTCATTTGATGATTAAAGTTAACACCAAGATGACTAAGGCACAGCTTCTTCCTTCTAGGAGCTTATAATCTAGTAAAGAAAATCAAAACCAGAACATGTACAAAACTCAAAGAATAAAAGTGCATGAATAGGATGTGGCCACAAGTACCCCAAAATAGTTATGTAAGATCAGCCATTCACTAGGGCTTTTTAAAATTTAATATAATTTCATTATTTCAAAAACAAAATAAGAAGTTGTTATCATAATATCAACTAATGAAAGGAGCTTTGGGGAGACTACAGGTGCCAGCCACATATACATCACTTTTTAATTTTATCTTTAATTGACACATGGTAATTGTACATATTTATGTGATACAGTGTGATGTTATGATCAAATTGGGATACTCAGTTTATCTATCACCTCAAGCATACGTCATTTCTTTGTGGTAAGAACATTCAAAATCCTTTCTTCCACTTATTTAGAAATATATAATATAATGTTAACTACTCTATACATACATAGATACACAAAATTCCTTAACACTCATGTGTGCACATATATACACATACATATACATACATACATACACATACTGTGAAGTTCTTTCCAAGTTAAGAAATGTTTGATCCTAAAATGTTATCTGTTCAAATATAGTATTTTATAATTTCTACTCATCCATCTTCTGAAAGCTAGTGACTGGTAAGTACCAACAATTTTCTTTGTATCAAAGAGAAACCTTTTAAAATTAACTCGAGTGTTCCAAAAAAGGGCTATTATGTGTAAGAGCAATACTCAAAAGTTAAATTCTTCTATGTATCAGCAATAGAAAGAAAATGAGAGGGAAAAGATCCTATTTATAAAATCTAACAATAACCACTACCTATCTAGAAATAACATTATAAGAATTAAACAAGACTGCACAAATAATACTATAACACACTCAACCAGAGTGATATCCATGTCACTGGATGACTAGAATTAGCTGTTTAGAATTCAAGATAGGATATATGTTTTAATTGGCAATAATTAGATGTTTGAGGAGGAGTGATGAGAAGAAAAGGTTTTCACTTATACACTTGTATATAAAGATGGCTTGTATAACAACATAAAACTTTCAAACAAAAATGTTAGAAAATGTCAATTCTTTCAATATTAACTCATAATTTTAATGAAATTCAAATCAAAATCCCAATGGGATTTTTTAACTTGATGACATGGTCTTAGAACAGCTAAAATACCTTTGAAAATAAAGGGTGATTGGCTCGGTGCCTGTGGCTCAAGTGGCTAAGGCGCCAGCCACATATACCTAAGGTGGCGGGTTCGAATCCAGCCCGGGCCCACCAAACAACAATGATGGCTGCAACCAAAAAATAGCTGGGCGTTGTGGCGGGCACCTGTGGTCCCAGCTACTTGGGAGGCAGAGGCAGGAGACTTGTTTGAGCCCAGGAGTTAGAGGTTGCTGTGAGCTGTGATGACATGGCACTCTACCCAGGGGGACAGCTTGAGGCTCTGCCTCAGGAAAAAAAAAAAAAAAGAAAAGAAAAGAAAAGAAAATGAAGAGTGATAAATAAAGACAAAATCTTCCCATATGTGGCTCAAGCAGCTAAGGCACCAGCCACATACACCTGAGCTGGCAGGTTTGGATCCAGCCCGGGCCATCAAACAGTGACAGCTGCAGCCAAAAAATAACCAGGCATTGTGGCGGGCACCTGTAGCCGCAGCTACTTGGGAGGCGGAGGCAGGAGAATCGCTTGAGCCTAGGAGTTGGAGGTTGCTGTGAGCTGTGATGCCATAGCACTCTACCCAGAGTGACAGCTTGAGGCTCTGTCTCAAAAAAAAAAAAAAACTCTTGCCATATTATAATGTGTTATAAAGCCACAATAGTTATATTGATAACTATACAATAATTGTATTGATGCAAGAATGGTAAGACAAATTAATAGTATGGAATTCAAAGTTCACAAAACCACCTAATAGACATAATAATATTAGACGATAAATGAGGCATCATAAATTAATAGGGAAAGACTGGATTATTCAATGAATGTTCTGAAAAAGTAGCCATTTCAAAATAAAAATCAATTTGCATACTAACTTCATGCTAGATATCAAAATTCCATACGGATTAAAAATTCAAAGTAAAAAGTAAAGCTAGTATAGAAAAGAAAAATTAAGTGAGAATTTATTCAGAGAAATCACACAAAATGTATTAGTTATACTAATATACATTAAAATGAACTATTTCTGTACATTGAAATCAATAATAAACAAAATGAAAAGCAAACAAACTGGGAAACAAAATTTGCCTCAAATGGTAAAGGGTGAATACACTAACTGGTAAGAAAAATATAAAGATCTCAATATAAGGAGCAAAGATGATAGGAGAAAAAATGTTCGTGCACTCTATTAATCAGAGAAATTCAAGCTTAAAACACAAAGAAGCACTCTGGCCACTTCTAGTGATTGCACGGACTGGTACATCTCTTCAGGAAATCAATTTGATAATATTGAATCAAAGTCCCATAAAATATACACATGCTTTTGTCCAGTAATTCTACATCTAAGAATCTTTCCTAAAGAAATCATCAGAGCTGAGGATAAAGATTTATGAGCAAAAATAGCCAATGCAGAGTTACTGACAATGGCAAGAAAAATTGAAAACATAAATGGATTCTTTCCTTTCCAGCAGAGGCTCTCTCTATGAGGTGCAGAATTTAGAATATAAGAGGTTTGGCTTTTGATTTACAAGGAATCTGTTTTTTTTTCCTCAAGAAATGAACAATGGGATGCTACAGTGAGTTCTCTATCCTTTTCAAATCGATTATCTAATATTTAGGTCACCCCTAGCAGAAGTGTCATTTTGATCCCTCAGACTTGCTATCTCCTAGGCAACTGATTGAATAAAGAAAAATATAAAGCTGCACGGAGAAATATATAATTTTTAAGACTTGAATAAATGGAATGACATATCTTGTCCCTCACCTGGTGTGGGAGGAGGGTATCTGTAGGGGACATTAAAGAGAAAGAGCAGGCAGACAATCACAGCATTTGAATACCAATTGTGTGGTGTTTTTAAGCAGCTTTATTGAAACATAATTTACATACCATGAATTTCATCCATTAATTAAATGGTTTTTATTATCTACAGAATGGTACAACCATCGCAGCTGTCTAATTTCAGAACATTTTTGACTACCTCCCAAAAGAAACCTCACACCCTTTAGCAGTTACTATCCATTCCCACCCCCACCACCACCCCCCACCCCCCCCACCACCACCCCCACCCCCCGCCTGCTCTGGCGAACATAAATCTATTATCTACCTCCAGGGATTTGTTGATTCTGACATTCATATAAATGAGATCAAACAGTATGTGGTCTTTTGTGTCTGGCTGCTCTCAGAATAATATTTTCAAGGCACATCCATGTTGTAGTCTGTCCTTCACTCCTTTTTATGGCCCAGTAATATTCCATCATATGGATATACCACATTTCGTCCAGCCATTCATCAAATAATGGACATTTGGGTTTGGGTTATGTCTACTTTTTGGCTATTATGAATAATGCTACTATAAATACTGGTGCTCAATTGATGTATAGAGATATATATGTTTTCATTTTTCGTGGGTGTGAGCTAAGTCACATGGTAACTCTGTATGTAACAGTTTGAGGAACTATCAGACTTCCAAAATAGCTGTACCATTTTCCATTCATTTTCCATTCATACACTGTACCAGCAGTGTATGAATTATTCATCATATACCCTTATAATCCTTTTAATTTCTCTTAAGATTGGTAGTGACAGTCACTCTTTAATTCTTCTTATAGTAATTTAAATCTTCTCTCCTTTTTTCTTGATTAGTGTAGCTAAAGTTTATCAATTTTGTTAACCATTTCAAAAACTTTTGGCTGCATTGATTTTCTATATTGTTTTTCTATTCTCTATTTCACTTATTTCCATTGTAATCTTTATTATTTCCTTTTTTTCTGCCTGTTTTAGGTTTAGTTTGTTCTTTCCTAGTTTCTTAAGATAGTTAGGTTATTAATTTGAGATCTTTTTTAAATATACGCATTTGCAGCTGTGACTTTCACTCAAAGCCCTGCTTTAGCTACCTGCAGTATATTTTTGTAGGCCATGTTTTCATTTTCATTCATTTCAAACTATTTTATAACTTTCCTTGTGAATTATTCTTTGACCCATTGGTTATTTAAGAGCATGTCGTTTAATTTCTACATATTTGTAAATTTCTCCAACTTCCTTCTCTTGTCAATTTCTAATTTAATTCCTTTGTGGCTGGAGAACATACTTCTTACAATATTAATCCTTTCAAATCTACTGAGACTTCTTCTATGGCCTAGCATATGGTCCATCCTAGATGATATTCCACATGTGTCTGATCATTGGTTGCTTCCTGAAAACAATAATTTATTATTTTCTACAAATCTCTAATTTCTTCCCAACACTCTAGGGTCTCACTTGCATCTTAGCACTTTTAATAATAACTACTACTGTATTCACTGAGTGACTCCCCACCCTCCTTCATTCTATTGCCTCCCTATCTCCCTATCTCTTTAGTCATTTTTTTTTTGAGACAGAGTCTCACTACATTGCCCTCAGTAGAGTGCTGTGGCATCACAGCTCACAGCAACCTCAAACTCTTGGGCTTAAGCAATTCTCTTGCCTCAGCCTCCCAAGTAGCTGGAATTACAGGTGCCAGCCACAACACATTTTTTTTTTTTTTGCAGTTTTGGCTGGGGCCGGGCTTGAACATGCCACCCTACCACCCCCAATATATGGGGCTGGTGCCCTACTCCTTGAGCCACAGGCGCTACCCAACACCTGGCTATTTTTTTATTGCAGTTGTCATTGTTTAACTGGCCCAGGCTAGGTTCGAATCCACCAGCCTGGGTGTTTGCAGCCAACACCCTATCCACTGAGCTATGGGCGCTGCCCTCTTTAGTCATTTTTACCCTCACAATTGCCTCAAGGGAATTAATAGACTAGTCTCCTTATTTTATAGCTAGGAAGCTTGAAAACACAGAGTGAGTTTGCAACTTGTCTAAAATGCCACAGAAGCTGTGGAGGGGCAGCAGGAGTGGATCTGGAGCTTCCCAACAGACACTGTCTCTGCACCAAGGCCCTGCTACCACCAAGCCTATTCAGGTCTCCAGAGAAACACAAATGGAATGAGTAGTCTATTCCTCCTCAAATGCTCTTTCTCATGCAGGCAAGTTTCTGGCTATTCTCTCTTTCCCTTCCTGGTGGAACAATGAGGACAACCCACCTGGCATTGCAGCTGGCCCACTGTCAGTCTGACCATTGGTGAGAAAGGTGGGTCATGAAATGGCCTCATTATTTGGGCACAACAGTCTCAAGCCTTCATAAGCACAAAAAGCCAAGAGACCAAAGACTAAACTGAGGCTGTACTTGGCATCAGGGGGACCAGGCTGTGATGACAGATCAATAGATACAATTAGATGGAAGCGCCCCTTTTCCAGAGCTTACTGCAAGTGAGTACAGCTGCCATCTCCATGCAATGCAACAAATGCAACCAGCACTTAATCATCTACATCTAAGTAATTACCTTTCATTAATCTACCAGCTCTCTACCCAGAAAATTCTTTGTAAGGTGACTCCCATGCAGGGTTTTGCAAAGATCAGTCCTCCAGAGCCAAGGGCTGTCCTTTCAGGTGCCCTAGGCAGAGGATCTATGTTCTCTTGCCTGGCATGTCAGTATGTGGTTTCCTCCATCAGGGACCCTCAGCCACTTCAGTAATTATGTGATTCCAGAACTCTAAAAAGGAAGCCTATGTGGTTTTTCCTCATGGCCCCATGTGTGGATTTATTACCTAAACTCAAATGGCAGCCTCCATCACTAGTAGAGAGAGAGACCGAACAAAGCTCTTCTTTATATATTTTCAGGGTTTTTTTTTTCTTTTTTGAGACAGAGCCTCAAGCTGTCACCCTTGGTAGAGTGCCGTGGCATCACAGCTCATAGCAACCTCCAACCCCCGGGCTCAAGCAAGTCTCCTGCCTCCACCTCCCAAGTAGCTGGGATTACAGGTGCTCGCCACAACACCCGGCTATTTTTTGGTTGCAGCTGTCATTGTTGTTTGGCGGACCTGGGCTAGATTTGAACCCACCAGCTCAGGTGTTTGTGGCTGGTGCCTTAGCCACTTAAGCCACAGGCGCTGAGCCTATTTCAGGGTTTTAATGGTATTGAGAAAACAAAGATTTCCTATATTTTAATCAAAATAGGTAGGGAAAGTAAAGGGACTATTTTGACTATGTGGGGCCTGTCATCATTATAAAAATCACTCCTGGAATTGCAGGTTCAATTCTGATCCAAGTTCTAGGTAGAACTGAACAACCTGGTCTCACTGGTCACTGGGTTGGGCCCCCTCAGCCCACTTTTCATGACAAAGCTGACCCCTGGGAGATACTCTTAGACACAAGGACCCAAGAAATGATCAGAGGGAAAATTCTCTTTTGCCTTGTTACTTTACAAACTACCAAAAGGACTGGCTTTCAAGTGTCAGATTCAGGAAATGTTCTCCTAACATCATCTAACTCATATTTTCACAGACACAGGCTTAAGAAACCTCATCAATCATTTCTGTCAAAGCTTCCATTCCCCATGGAAAGTAAAATCTGCAGATTATCATAAAGATGTTTAGCGAACTCCTGGTTTGGACCTGCGTCTTTGAGCCCAACACAACCCCAAGTGGAGTCCTAGCTAGTATTCAGTAAAATGTGTTTTCCTGATCAAAGATAAGCAAGTCCCCTTACCTTAAGTCACCTGAGAGCCCACAATATGCTAATGTGCTAATCTCTAAGACTGTGTTAGTGCTGCAGCTATAGCTGAAGTTTGACCAGAAAGGGGATTTTCTCTTAGTCTTTGTGTGTCTCTCTCTCCCCATCCCCCTTTTGTGGAACATTTTTCAGGGCTAGAATTCTACACAACACACATAGGGAAATAGTGGCCTGGTTTCTATCTGAACATGTCATGCTTGTTGCACTGTCTCCTCTCTAGTAGATGGAAACATGCAATAACACCTCTTTTGACAATGTGCCTCATATAGACAAACTTGGGCACACTAAGATTGAACTCAGGCCCCTGGAAAATAAGTAGTGGATACAATGGTGGAATATGCTCGAACCCATGGCTATCCTCAGAGCCTGGTATACAATATGAAACTTGTACAGTTCCAGCATTCTCTACTGTGATAATTGTAAACTCCTCTACAACATAAGCAAACTTCAGTCATCCCCAATTATGTAGACTATCTGACTTTTAAAAGGTAATTAAGAATTCATGCCAGCAATATAAAAAATAAAGAAGTCAGACTTGCACATGCGTTATGCATTGGGAACTCTGAATGCATTTCCCCTTAGAAGCAAAGTTATAAATGGTGATTAAATTCCCAAACTAACCCACAGCATAGCTAAAATAAGGCACATCTGCAGTGTTGTCAACTAATAGAAACTGAAAAAGGAGATTACAAAAAAGACATTTTTACTTATCAAAAAATACTTATGCTCGGTGGCATACCAAGTGGGGCAGTCCACACCCAGGCAAGCAGGGGCTGCCTGTAGAGAATTTAAAACAATAATGAAGTCAAAAAAGTCAGTTGGTTTTCTACTTTTACCACCTGCTGACAATCAGAAATAACATCTGTTGGCTCGGCATCCGTAGCACAGTGGTTATAGCGCCAGACACATGCACTGAGGCTGGAGGGTTCGAAGCTAGCCCAGGCAAGCTAAAACATCAATGACAACTAAGACAAAAAAATAGCCAGGTACCTATAGTCCCAGCTACTTGGGAGGCTGAAGCAAGAGAATCACTTAAGCCCAAGAGTTTGAGGTTGCTGTGAGGTATGATGCAACAGCACTCTATTAAGGGTGACATAGTGAGACTCTGCCTCAAAAAAAAAAAAAGAACATCTGTAATAAGATATTGCTCCTTTGGAGAAAAAAATGGGTTCAATAAGAAGTGAAGAAGTAGTTAAGGGTACTTGGAACTATTAAAGAGAAGACTCTGGCTTGTCCATAGGGATTTTAGTGTGATTATTTATTGTGTCCAAATTAATATCTGTACGTAGAGTCACCCCTACAGGAGTCCTTTTATTTTGCTAATGCTCATCAACAACTAACCAATCCTGGTTAGTGGAGGTATCACAGACAGAACAAGGATTAGGAAACAGGTTCTATGAATTCAATGACCAAATCATAGACTAGAAAGGAAAGGGGCTAAATAGAATCTGTGTGTAATGTGAGAAACTACAGGTCTCAGATGGAGTTGCATCAATTGTGAACACTGAATTGGAGGAGCCAAAAGCATCCGTGATGAAGTTCTCCCAAGGAGAACAAAAGAAGGCAGTTATTATTTTCCCATTCTTGAGATACATCACTTAGGATACTTCACTGTGTTCCATCCAAACTGCTGCAAAGGACATTAATTAATTTCTTTTTATGCTTGAGTAGTACTCCACGGTGCGTGTGTATACACATACCAAGAGGGGAGGGGGAGGGCAGGAAGAGAGGAGTAAAAACCTACCTAAAAGATACAAAGATACAATGAACACTATTCAGGAGATGGGCACACTAATAGCCCTGACTTAAGCATTATGAAAGCTATCTACATAACTGAAACAATTGTACCCCCTTAATATTTTGAAATTAAAATTAAATCCAAAAGAAAAGGAGGTGGGCAGGAGGAAGCGCTTCCTATGAGAGCCACCAGGGGGAGCCACCACCATAATCCCAATTCATAGTTCATCTGGGTGGGCATGGGTGGAAACCCAGCAGGAATGCGGTAGAATCTAAATTTACCACTATCCCATGGAACACTCCTTATTTAGTGTTAATGCCTTGAAACCAGGACACAGAGATAGAAAGGAGAGAAATATAACAGAAGAAAACTTCTATAAACCAGTTTTGTCAGTGACTCATACATAAAAAAGCATAGAGAAAGTACAATTGTGACACCCCTCCGCGTAGCTTCTTTCCATCCATTTCACCACCCCTACCCCTGGGTTTCATAGGCAGTACTACTCCGATAAGACACGAACAAGGGCTACACTCTAACATCAATCACTGGTGCTAAAATGGGCTCCCAGTAAAATCTGTCCAAAATGCAGCCAGGGATCAGTTAGTTTAAAAGACCTCTTTAAGGGCTCTTTAAAGCTTTTAAAAATGAAAACCCAATGTAAAATGAGACTATAAATGCATATACAGATACACTCACACAGACATATATGTTATTGAGTGACTATCTATCATATCCATCCCCATTCACTGCCAGGTTGCTAGCTTTATTTTCATTTCCCTTGGGAAAGACCACCTCAGGAGATGGCCAAGAGCTTCCACATGACATAAATGCCTTCTTCTGTTAACTCTTACTCCTCTATCGGGCCATAAGAACCTTAGGTTAAATCAATGGATGATTTGGAAACTAGAAGAAAAACCTGACTTCAAAATATTACTTTTTCAGACTCCTTTCACTTGGAGAATTCTCATTTGTTTGTCCAATAGGAAATTTGAAAGAAAAAAGTTGCATCTCTGCAAACAGATCTCCCATTGACCTCAATCCAGAAACCACTGGAAAACCAAAGCAGTTGACATTTTTTTAAATTCAAGACCTAATTTTTTCCATCCTTTGCTTAGAGTTTTGTTTCCAACATAGAGCCCACAGCTTATCAAGATCTAATGCCACTGCCTTGGAGCCATGACAAGCATTCCCTGGCAGCACACTTGTGTTTGCACATACATGCACACACTCACACCATCACCCACTTTCTCATAAACCCGTCTAACAGATAACTTGGGAATACTATTCTGAGCAGCCCAGTAAATGCTAAAGAAATGAAAGCCCCCCCCAAAAAAAGAACATTTCCCCTTCAAGGGAAGAGAACAAGGCAGGAAGGTGAGATCTGATTGACTAGGGTCGACACTATGAAGGGAAGAAAAATAGACATTAGGTAAAATTCTTCCAACAGCTACAGGCAGCAGAACAAAATGGAGAGCCCGTCCATGTGGTAAACATAAGGCCCGTGTTGAGGTGGAAAGGTATGTAGATAGCACCCATCCACACACAAAACAAGTTCTAAAGAACTTCTGCACTAACTTTTAAAGCAACAGTGTGTCACCAGAGGCAGAGCAGCTGTTGGTCCTTCTGTTAAGGAAAACTTCTGAAATCAAACCTGTCTAAAGGGTTAAACACATCAGAAATGAGCCCACAGAGCAACGTTCTACAAAGTCATACCCACGTACCAACTCAGACAGCAACCCTCCCCCATCATAACTTAAATCTCATGTGAGACGGACGATCTCACCTCATAGCATCAGAGCTAGACCTGTTACAAATAACATCTTTTAAACTGTCAGATCTTTCAGCATTAAACTCTGGAAGGGGCAGTAAAATGCAAATGAATAACAAACCTTAAATAAAGATGGTAAAAGCAATTTATCTTTGGGAAGGCAGATGCCAAAGTAGCAGAGCGACTTAAAAAGATGATTATAAAATACATTTTATATCAGGAGAGCATAACAATAACATTAACAATAATAGCAAAGAATAAGTATGCAAAATACAATAGAGACTTACCAAACACTGAATTCATGATAAACTGGAAATAGAAACAAGGACATATAAAGCCAACCAGAAACCCACGGAGTGGCTTCACATTCAGAATGACAGAAGTAAATACGAGACATATCCCCAACCTTGCCATCAAAAAGATATAAAAAACACGTAGCATGTTCTCAACATTTCCCAAGGGACACAACAGCCTGAAGCTGCTTGCATGTAGAACTAGCTGGTGATTTTTTAGTCTTTATATCTGCCAAGCACAGGGCCAGGTACATAGCAGGTATGCAGTAATCATGTGCTATTGAATGTTCATTGGTGTTCACCAAAAAGTGAGGAAGTAACAATGCCCCAAAGTACAGGCAGTAGCAGGACTTCTGAGAGGGGCAGAGATGAATCTTCCCCACATGGTCTGCTAACTATGCAAACTAGAGCCCTGAATTAGAACCTGGTCCTCACACAGACCAGCAGGTCTTGATTATAGCCTGGATACTTAACTTATCACATGGATAAAGTTAATCCAGAAATCCCACTAAGGACAAAATCAAATAATTTTTAAATTCATTTTTAATTCAAGTAGAAAAAGTCTATATTCAGATGGACAAAGTCCACTGTTTATTTTCAAGAACACATTTGGAGTATTTGCTATTAACTTAAAACTAACATTTTATTCAATTTTACTTTTTTATTCAAATTTTGACATTTGAATGCTTTGCTGAAACATTTTTTTACATAGCAATTTTCCAGTTTAGGAGGGTCCATCATTCTCTCATATGGATTTAGTGATAGAAGAAAGAAAAGAATAAATCAGTCTCAGAAGAAAACAGATAACTCTTTTCTGCCTGGTCCATAAGAATGACAGTTGGCTCCAAGGAAAATTTTCACATTTTCTGGCTGCAATTCATCAAAGTATTAGAGTCTGTGATAACCTGAGCATATACATTTATACTGTTAGTTTAAATGAAAAATGACTTCTTATTCCTTAGGAAAATCTTGTTTCAAACAAGAAACTCTTTCACTGTGACTCAGGTAAAGACCAGAGAAATGGCCAGAGGTGAGAAAAGGTACAACTTCCCCTAAGGTTCCAATGCCCAGGATGTACAGCAAGCAAAGGGCTGCCAAGCCAGCTGGAAGGCTCTACTTTCTCTCTCAGTTTCGGTCACATTGTCTTCTCAAATGAAAAACCCAAGGAGTCATTCCAGTACCTCCCTAAATCAACTCTGTAGAAATTTACAAAGGTTAAAGCTGCAAACTGAAACTAATCAGTCCCCCACACTCAAGTTTTCACAGTCCTGGCCTTTTCTCAAGGCTATGAATAGCTTCCTTCAAACTCAAGGTAACTTCTGACCTTAGATAAGTACCTAGGGAGGGCAAGCTCATCCACAATTGTGAGGTACTACAACCTGTTTGCAACACTGCAAAGTAAGGCATGTCACACGGTGCAAAAACAGCTGCACACAATTGGGCAAACTTCTTCAGTTAAGCCTATCTCAAGTTCAGGACCCAATGAAGTGTTGCAGTTTCAGACCCATAATAGAAATAGACTTCAAACCTTCTGCAGTAAACCAATTCCCAGCACATATCAAAAGATAAGGCCCATATGAAGAAAACAGTCACCTCATCTTTCATAAAGTTGAAGGGAAAGAACTTGTGCTAATTCTAGCTAATTCTCACAGGGTCCAAGGCTGAATCACAAGGTAGACTCATATACTCTAAGATGGCTCCCATGTTAGCAATTCAAAGCAAGCCATTAATAAACCCTGAAAGCAACTTTCCTCTCTCACAGCAATAGCTACAGTAATAGACCAAAACATCTGAAAGGTTGCTAGGGACAAAGCTTGATGGAAACAAAGAGGAGGAGGAAGACTTCATTTAGTATATCTCATAAAACATTAAAAATTAGGTGGATGGAAGTGTTTACAAGTAGCTAGAATCATCCCACAGATTTAGCCTATGATCCTTGTTTTAAGGGGAAAAAGTGTTTTTTCATTGATTTTGGGTGGGAAAAAATGTAGCTTTTGAGCTCAGTACAATGAACTATTTATCTGGCCTGACAAGGCCAATCAATCTACCCCCGCTGTTTATTATAAGGAGTAGTAGAATACTGTTAGTCTTGATGGGTGGGGGAGGGCCAAAGGCAGCACTGGTCCTGGTACACAATGCTTCCCTTCAACTGGAAATTTATGTTAGGCCCAGGTGACCCAGGGGGTCAGGGTGAAGCCTGGGATGGAATGAAGATGGTTTGGTACGTGCTTCATATTTACAGAACGCTTCCATGTACTCAGCTTTCACATCCACTGGCTGATCCAGTATATGAAGTGCCTAAGAGTAAAAGGTTGGTCATAACCAGGCTGCAGGCCTAAGGTAGAAGGCTTAAAAAAGGAATGTAAGTCAGTCAGCCACCCCCTTCTCATTTCATTTTTATGGTGAATGAAAAATTCCACGGGGGATCTCAAAGGCCAAATTTGCAGTTGTAAAGAGACAATTATCTGAAAAGTTCTATTCCTTTGTTGATTTAAAGTTCTCAGGTAATTTTATAGAACTCATCCAGATAATTACCTTAATTCCTTCCCTTAATTAATTCCTTCTCTTATTCATTAATTACCTTACATCTCTTTTTGACTTTACAAAAATCAGAGCTGGCCAGAGAGGCCTCATCGCCAGTCAATGTTCAGGCAACTGCTGGGTCCACTGACCTGAGAAGCTGCTGGAGAAACAGGGAGGGCTTAGGCCAGCCAGGGAAGTTTGGAAATGCAGAAAGATGCATTGAACTCCAGCTTTCCCAATCCAATGAGTGCAGGTCACAGGAGTTTGGAAGCTTACTTGCAAGGATGCAGGAGGCATTTGAGAAGATGACAGTTTTATAGCAAAGTATGCTCAATTCTTAAAATGGGAAATCCCCTGCTTTGGTACGATGGGATTTAAAACATATATATGAAAAGAAAGAAAATCCTATAGCTGCTAACTAACATGGGCCTCCAGCCAATGTTTCATCTGAATAATTCAAAAAAGGAAATGTAACCCAGAGCAGCTGGAGGCAGGAGAGGAAGAGGCAGGAAGGAAGAGAGACACAAAGCTAATGGTTCGGGCACTATGATCAATGGGCAGTTTATTGGACAAATTCTTATGCTGTCTAAATTTTATGAAAGATTAGCTGTTCTTCTGTCCCATGCTTTCGTAAACTTGCTTCTTTTTTCTTATTAATGGAACCCATTGCTAATACACTTCTTGCTCCTGCTTTGGAACACCTCTCTAATTCTCTCTGAGGAAGTAATAAGTCCATGAAACAAGCCAGCAGCTGACTGCTGACCTACCAGTACACTCAGTGTATGCCCTGGCTTGAGGTCAGGGATGGTATAAAACTGAGTAGGGTCATCTCCATAGTCTTATATTCTCCCCTACGTAATTTCAAACAACAATTACCATCACTAAGTGGGGGGACAGGGGAGAAAAACGGACAAGCTGATACCTGAAAATCTGCCTTGAGGTCTCAAAAGAGGAAAAACTGAATTGTTAAAGGTTAGATGGAGGCACTGATTAGATGGAGGCACTGGCTGTATCTTCCCACATTCTGCCTCATAAACCCAGAGAGGCAGGGTCTGTGTTAAGGAGCCTATTAGTTAGAGAAAGACGACTCTGGTAAAGTTTGCCTTAAATTAAAAGGAGAGTGTGGTTGGACACACGCAGCTGAGACATCCACCATAGCGTTTGCTAAATTCACCTTTCATCCATAAAAACAGATATGAAAATGGAAGCTAAATCCCTAGAAAAATCATTTACAAATTTAGTCCACTTTCCCATTGTCAAAAAAATGTTTCATTAATTCCTTTATTATAGTTACCATACAGTTACTTGCTCTGTGCACATGTGGGTGCACATCCTAAATTTATACCAAAAACCAAAAGGGCAAACTCCATTCAATTTTTTAGCAATGTAAAACGTGACACAGTTTACCTAGAAGTTTCCAGTTCTTATTTGCATGCGGGGAGGGGGACCCTCTCCCTTTCCATACCTCTCTTATTAGTTCTTAAAATCGTTTCAGAAGACAGCAAAGAGTTTCCACTGGACACGTCGTGCATGGGCTTTTCTGGAGCTTTGCTGGAGAGAGGATCTTTCTTCATCTCTTTCTTTATTTCCTACAAGGACAGATAAAAGGAAAAAAAGATTGTAGTTTTAAATTTAGAATGGCTCTTTGACTATCTCAAGGTTCATCTTTCTGCAAATAAACTATAGTGATGTCAACTGAGCATAATGTGATGTTTTACAAACCTCATTTCCTATATTTTTGTAGTTTTTTCCTATATGTATCAGAGAAGCACCTGGTCCTATAAAAAGGAATAAGGCCCAGCATGGTGAAGTGACTTATGAGATTATGGCCATTCCATGTGACCATAAAGAGAATGAATAAAAGCCACCATGCAGTTCTAAGTGACAGCCTGTTCTCCTTTTTGAACAATGACAAGTTTTGGCCAAGCAGTCTTATCCCTTTAAACGCCTTCTGATTTCTATTCCTCTCAACAGTGATTTAGAGAAGTATATTCCCAAATCACCATTGTGCTCACAATTGTATTAAACCCAAAAGAAGACGATTTAAATTCATTTACAGTCAGGTTCTAGCTTTTCAACTCTTGACAAAAAAAAAAAAAACAGACTAAAATAAGGACTATCATTCTAGATGAGGGCTCAGTAAACTATACACCACCACCCAGTTGTGGACATACAGTTTCATTAGAACACAATCACGTTCATGCGTTTAACTAGTTTACAGAGCTGCCTTGATGCCACAAAAGCACAGTTGAGTAGCTGCAACAGAGATCAAAGCATAAATACCTCACCCTTGACAGAAAAGGTTCACTCACCCCTACTCTAGGTAGACTCTTACCAAAGCTCTGTTAAGATCTAGATTTTTAAAACCTGATGGTTGATATGATTATTTCAAATTACTTTAATAGCTTACACAATTCTTTTCAAAAGCATTAAGAGTCCAAACTGACAGCATGTGAAGGGCAGATCTATATACAGGAATTCTTCCCAAAGGAGCAAGGGGTTTCCAGGCTTGTCTGAATCCACGTTCATGCTAACTTGGGAAACAATGAAAGCTCAGGGGCTCACCCAAAGCATGGCTGAATAGTGAGAAGGAGTGAAAGATGAGGGATGTGTTCTTGAGAAGTAGCATGAGTAAGAAAGGAGGGGGGGCTTCCTCTATGGAATGAGCATGAGGATGCTAAATTTGATAGGGGACCACAATCAGACCCAAAGAGGGGGCAGGGGTAGAAAGAAAACAAAGAAGCGTGTCAAAATATTGCTACTTCCCCGCAGCTTCCTGCACAGCTGCATGTGTGTTACCATATCCAATTCCCCAATTGCTGGCTCTGTTCACAGCAGCCTCACCCTCTCTTCCTCCCTCACCAGGGCCCCACCGGAAACCCAGCAACTGGGGCTGGTGCTTTGTTGGCCTGAGAATTTCAGCTGGCAGCCCAGAGGACTAACTAGGCAAAGCTCAGCCCCGGGGCCAACACCAGTACCTCTGCCCGCCACACAAAGCTGTGCGTGCATGTGTTTATACACGAACACCCACCCCAGCAGCTCCAGCACCTGCTAGAACAGCAGTCACTGGAGGCTCCTGTAGCCTCACAGGCAGATGGCATCAGGGGACAATCTGCAAACATTGCCCACCTGAGCCACATGATGGGATGCTTTCTTGGTGATGGCTGCCAGCCTGCTATGGCTTTAGAAGTAAAGATAAGCCACCAAGTAGGCTCATTTCCCCACTGGTTGTTTCTCTGGGGAAAGAACAGTTGTTCAAATCTCACTTTCCATCACAGTGTGCACATGACTGCATACTCACAAACTCCCAACCTAGACACAATGTGATGCAGCAGCACAACAGCCAACTTTGTCAAGGAGTAATTCAGAGCAAGTCAGTGGGTTGGGGGCAACATGGCAAGCATTTGCTCAGCACTAGTTGCTGATAGCACAAAGCTGGGGAAGAGTGAGGGACGTGGAGCAAACATCTTGAGGCTAGGGTGCTTACAATCTGTGGTTTTAAGGCTACATGTGGCCCTCCAGATTCCCAAGTATGGCCCCTTGACCAACCCCAAACTTCATAGAACAAATCCATTTTTTAAAAAGATCTGTTCTCTAAAATTTGAATTCAGTCAACAGGTCACACTCATGGATCCAGAAAGTCACATGGGGCTCCAAGGCCTCCCCATTCTTGGCTCAGAAGTCATGGTTCTCAAGAATGCTCCTCGCTCCCAATGCTTCAGAGCAGTACACCATGACAGGCTGGTTGGAAAGGACTTGTCTGATCAAGAGCAGGTGTTCAAGGCTGAGAAGTCAGTATAGGAGAGAGTCTGGCCCACAAATCCTAGATGCCATCATTCCCCCAATTTGCCAGATAGAGAATACAAATGATGAGCAACTTTCTTAAGTTGTTTCTTAGGTAGAAACAGGGAGAAGACAAAACTTAAAATATGTCTTTTTTTTTTTTAAGAGAAACAAATCAGACACAGGGACACAGCAGTGAATTTGGCAAACTCACCATCTGGACAATACCCAGGCTCAGTGTAGCCCCACCCAAAGCCAACATTTTCCTTCCAACTTGCCCTTTCTCCAGGGGAGGTGGGTCTGTCTTGTTTGACACCCCCTTATCCACCCACTTACCCAGGCTGCAAAACCCAGCATTAACCCCCCCATCTAACCTGTCACCCAGTCTGGCTATATCTACTTCCTCAATCTGTTTCTTTCCATTCCTCCTAAATTACCTTTAAAAATATAAAGAAAGGAGAGAAACAAATATTAAGCAAAGGACTTGAACAGACATTTTCCCAAAGAAAATACACAAGTTGCCAATAAACATATGTTAATATGCCTATCATTAATCCTTAGGGAACTGCACATCAAAACCTCAGTGAAATGCCATCACACTCAGTAGGAAGACTATCGTCAAGAAGATAGATAATAACGAATTTTGGTGAGGATGTGGAGAATTGGAACCTTCACACACTTCTGGCAGGAATGTAAAATGGCACAGTTGCTTGAGAAAGCAGTTTCTGGCAGTTGTCAAAAGGTTACAGGCAGAATTATCACATGATCCATAAATTCCACTTCTAGGTATTTACTCAAAAGAATCGAAAGCAGGACCCAAAACAAGTGGTAAGTTTTGCCACAAAGGCAAACTTCTTTGCCAATATTTATTGCAGCATTATGCCTAATAGCCGAAAAATAGAAATAATCCACAGCCTATCAACAGATGAATGAATAAGATGTGGTATATCCACACAATGGAATATTATTCAGCCTCAAAAAGTAATAAAGTTCTGATATATACAATGACATGGATGAACCTAGAAAACATTATGCTAAATGAAACAAGCCAGACACAAAAGGACAAATACCATACAATTCCACTTATATGAAATATCTAGACTAGACAAATTCATAAAGATAGAAAGTAAATTGGAGGTTACCTGGGGGTGGGAAGGGAGAATGGGAGTTACTGTGTAATGGTTATAGGGCTTCTCTTTATGGTGATACAAAAATTTTGGAGATAGATAGTGGTGATGGTTGCATAACATTGTAGATATAATAATCAATGCCACTGATTATGCACTTAAATTAGTTTAAATGGCAAATTTTATAGTCTCTCTATATATTACCACAATAAAAATGGGAAAAATCTCACATGAATAGCAGTTAACATTTGAGGGCTTCCCATGTGCCCAACCATTCTCTAAAAGCATCACCTGGTTACAACTTTTAATCTGCATAACCATCGTATTCACAGATACACCAAGACATAGAGAGTTAAGGAAACTTGCTCGCGATCAAACAAGTAGAATCCAGAATCAGAACCCAACTGGCCTAGCTTCAGAACGTATCTCTTAACCACTCTTCCCCTGAATCCTATCTGGATTATAGTCATATCCCGTTTGTCTCCAGTCTCTCCCCTCCTAGTTCAGCCTCCACATTGCCACAAGTGACACTCCTAAAACGAATGTCTGCTGACATCTTCAGTTGCTTCCAAAAAATCATAGCATGAACTCTTTTATTCAGAAACTTTTCAAATTGCACAGCAAGTCACAAATTCCTGTGTACTTGCTTCTGACATGCGTACTGACGCCCGGTACCAATCACCATGCATAAACAAGTTGGAAAGGGTACACTTACAAGACAATACCTTACATTTACAGAATTCTGCTGTCCTAGGCTGCTATCAATAGGCTAAAAATAGGTAATGATGCTAACAATGATACAATCTTACACTGGCAAAGGCTTATATAAATTAAAGTGCTTTAGCACATACTTTTTCACTTGCTTTTCACAATAATACTGTCAGGAAAAAATATACTTGACTTTGCCAGACATATTTTTAGACATAAAAATAGTGAGACCTGTTGGAGAGGATGCAAGATCAGACAAAGGCCACAAAGCTAGCGAGGGGCAGAGATGACCACAAGACCAAAGTCAGAGTTCTAAGCAGAGCTCTCTTTCTACATCTCACCTTGCAAGAAGAACCAGCATCATGACTGTAAGAGGGAGGCTCAAAACCACTCCTGTGGCTCCAGTGAGAACCTTAGCTTCTCTCTACACTTAAAGAATGTATTGCTTTACTTATAAGCCCAAGACTATTGAGGCCCAAGTCCCTGAAGTCCCTTATTATCCACATAAAAGAGCTCCTTCCTGCAGAGGAAGGTGGACTTGGCACTAGGGCAACTCCTGCCTGTGTATAGCTGCCAGCAGCCATGTACTTGGAGCTCTCCGAGGTTCTGATCCAGGTGTTAGGATCTGGATTTCCTGGAGTTAGGAGGTCCCTGGCCCCTAATCTTCAATCTTACCTTTCTGACCAGCAGGCAAATGTTTTTGACCATTCATGAAGAACTTAGGTCCTACTATTACAGTCACAGAGGCCACACCCTGGGCCAGAATTATGGGCCATGGGGGGTAATAGAAATACATATATACAGAGGGTATTAAAAAACGTATACACATTTTAAGAAAGGTAAAACTATATTAAAATTGTAATACTCCGGCGGTGCCTGTAGCTCAGTGGGTAGGGCATTAGAAATGTACACCAAGACTGTTGAGTTCGAATCTGGCCCGGGCCAACTAAACAACAATGACAACTGTAACAACAACAACAAAAATAGCCGGGCATTGTGGCAGGCGCTTATAATCCCAGCTACTTGAGAGGCTGAGGCAAGAGAATCACTTAAGCCCAAGAGTTTGAGGTTGCTGTGATGCCATATCACTCTACCCAGGGTGACAGCTTGAGACTCTGTCTCAAAAAAGAATTGTAATATTCAGTATATACCAATAACATTCGTTATCCTGTATATTATATCTTGTATCTCTTGCAATTGCAGAAGTCAAAGGTGACTTGAGTATTACAATTTTAATGCAGGTTTTTTACTTTCTTAAAATGTGGATAGATGTTTTGGCACCTGCTGCGTATACCCACATGTATAAATCAGCAAAAATTTCACTTGCTTAAAGACAATACAGAATACATAGGGTATCAGCAAACCTCTTTAGAAGGCAAAGGAAACCCAGCATCTCATTATGTAAAATCTGATGCCTTAACAATAAAGACCCAGCATGAACAGTAAAACCAAGGCCATCAATTAGCTACAGATGCCCTAATGACACTTTGGAGAAAAGAAGACAAGAACTCCTCACACTACTCTGGCTTCCCAAAAGAAGCCAAACAGAGCCCAAGATGGCTTGCCTGGATTCAAAGGCCAAAAACCTCACTGATGTCACTTCAGAAAAATTCTCCATAACATATGTAGTGGCCTGCAAGCAACAGTTTCACTGGTGAACATACGATTTGTATGCAACTCAGAGCTAAACCAGGATGGTCTGCTTTCTGATGAGCTGAGACGCTGGGATGTGGCTGGCTGTTGAGCTAAGCCGACTTCCTTTCTTCTCTCCTCCCTCCACATACATTACATCCAATACAGGTGCTGGCAGGGGGGAGGGGGGTCGCTGAGCTGAATGTCAGTTAATTGGCCGGTGTCTAACCAAAATACCACACAGTAAAACAACAACAAAAGTACAGTTTGGGGGGCTTGTCCCTCCTCTCATCCTTTCTATCTTCCACTGACCATAACACAGGTTAAGGCACAGGCTTTGTGATGAATGGAGAGAACAGTGCTGTAAGTCAGAAAACCAGACCTAGTTCTGGCATCATCATTTATCAGGTATGTGACCTTAGGGGGCAATACTTAAAGAGTCTAAGTAGCCCTTTTGTCATCTGTGAAAGAATCCTAATGCTAAATGCACATCATAGGTGTGTCTTCAGGATCAAATAGTGAATTGGAGAGTAGTATACAAACTGATTATTTATTGGCATTATTAAGTAGAAAATGATATAAAAAGAAAAACTATACATAACACAGATGAACTTCATAGTCATAATATCGGGTGAAAAAAGCCAGACACAAAAGATTACACATTGGATGATTCTATTTATGTAAAGTTCAACAACAGGAAAAACTAATCATTGGTGAGAAATCTCAGAATGACAGTTACCCTTTGGGAGGTACTGATGGGGAGAGGTAAAAGGGAGCCTTCCTGGAAGAATAAAATTTTCTATAATTTGGTTTGGTTAATGGTTACACAGGTGTACATAGACCAAAAAATTCACTGAACTGTACTTTTAAGGTCTCTGCCCTTTACTGTATGCATATTTCAATTTAAAAGAACAACATACACGTTTAAACCAGAAGACACTCTTTTAAAATTGGACTGTGCTAGGATTTTGTGCTACCAAGTCAAAAACAGGAAAAGCTAGTGCTTGAGTTTATCTCAGGTGGTAGGAAGCTTTCTGGGATCAACATTGAGGAGATGGATGGTCAAAACATGTCAGATGCACCCTATTGGGTAGGTAAGCCAAGGTATGTCTCATCTCATTTACACAATCAGCTGAAAAGATGGATCTGCTCTATCCATGGCATCCTTGCTCTCCACCTTGGCTGCTTTCCCCTAGATCTTGCAAGATTGCCTTCTCTCCCTGCCACCAGTTAACACAAACACACAGAGAAGGTTGGTGCCACAGAAACCAGGGGGAGCTCGGCACCACCCTGACCAGTGGTAATGCTGGTCCTGAGCCCTCCCATTCTTTGATTTGGAAGAGCTAAGTGGGGCTGGGCAGGGTCCCCTTGGCTCTGGGTGGGAGGGAGAAGGGAAGGAAAAACACGCATCATTCGTCAGCCTGCCCTCAATCCTGCTCTTTCTTTCTAGAGGAAAGGCTTCTTTTAGAACCAGATGTGGCCATGGGATCACAGCTGTGCCCCTTGCGCTAGTTCATGGAAAACCATTTTGCAAAATTACCACTGGCAGGAGATAAAAGGAAATCACTAAAAACAAATCCTTATACCAAATCTACTGATCAAGAGTGTTTTGAATAGATACAGAATCCTAGAAATAGTGCATTGCTCCCTAGCATGCAAATCTCCTCTTACTCCCAATGCAACAGGCAAGTTTGAAGAACAGCTGCCCCATGAGAGTGTTCCCTGTGTGCAGAGACTATGCTTTCCCAGCATTTGGCTCTCTTCACAAAAGGCTAGTCTGTCTCGGAACACCTACAAAAATGCATAAGTATTCCAAAAGCAATAGAGTACAGGGGAGCTTCAGCTGTATCTCTATGATTTTATTTCTTAAAAAAACCATTTTGGATTACCACAATAAAATACCCATGCTATCTAATCACAAAACGAATCAACTTCATTAAAGAGAATTGTAAAAAAGGGAAAATATATATATGAAGTAAATATGACAAAGTAAGAGGATTTGATAATTCAGGGTGGTAGGCACACAGGTGATTGTAATATGCTTGAAATATTTCATAATTTTCCCTAAAAATGACACAGTGAAATCATGTTGATATTTTACTACAACAGCTTTCTCATATTTACAAAATATGCCGCCACTTAGAAAAGTGCTTTGACATATAATCATAAATATACCAATGACATTTTCAGCTCAAAATTAACAAGGAAATTTTTAAAAATGTAATAGGGTACCTATGGTCATGTTTCTACATCAATCTTCAACTGTTTATTTGCAAAATCATATACTTGCAAGATTACCTTCCAAGAATCACTGACAATATCAATAGGAAAATAACAAGACCATGAGAAAAAGAGCAAGAAGTTCTTGACCTGCAGGATCGGAATGAACCCTGTAAAGAGCACAGTAAGTGGTAGATACTGGACAAAGATGAGAATGGACCTTTGTGTCCCAAAGAGATACCATTGCCTCCTGATGCACAAAGCAATTACCTGCATAACAGATGGTGCCTGTATGTTTGCCCACACCCTGCTAAACATCTAGACAACGATTTTCAACCCATGCACCACAGCACACTGGTGTGCCATGAGAAGATCTCATTAATTAAATTATTTTCGAAAGAAGTTCAAAGCACAGTAAGTATATTCTTTTTTTACTCTTTATTTTTGATCAACATAATTTAAGTGTGCCACAGGAGTTTAACTATAGGTTCAAGTGTGCCATAAGGTAAAAAAGGTTGAAAAACCCTGATTTAGATTATTGCCACTGGACCAAAGGATGTCAATAGCAATCAGTTAGTTAGATATAGTCTAGTGGGCACACTCATAAGAGAAATGAGCATGACAGTGAGATTCCTGTCTAGCAATGCCCGTACAGTGCTCACTACACAGAAGAACTCTACAACAATCTGCCTATGTTCTCCTACCTGGAATTATAGCATTTACCTACTGTATTATCATAACATTCACATGTATCCTCGAGCTAGAGTCTGGCTCAGCACACCGTCTGTTCTCACAGCAAGAAGCACACTGCCTGGCACACAGCTAGTACTCACTCTAAGAATAAGAGATGTGGGGAATAGCAAATAATGAACTCTCCAAAAGTTGACAGTCTAGAGAGGGATGTACACAATTTAATTACAATGAGCTATTTTTATCTGTCCAATTGGCAATAATTTTAAAAAATCGACAATGTTGGCAAGGAAAAAGAGGCTCTCATACTTTCAGGTGGGTATAAATTGATATATAAATTGATACAACCTCTGTGGGAAGCAGTGTGGCAATTACCTATCAAAAATTTGAATGCCTACAACTTTTGACTCAGTGTTTCCACTTCCAGGAATTTAAGCTACAAATACAGAAGGTGACAAAAAAAATGTATGCACATTTTAAGAAAGAAAAAAACTGTGTTAAAACTGTATCACCCAATGTATTCTGATAACAAAAGATACATACAAGTCATATTTGAGAACCTCTTGTAATTGCACAAGTCAAACATGACTTGAGTATTACAATTTTAATACAGTTTTTTTCCTTTCTTAAAATGTGTAGACATTTTTTGGTACCTTCTATATATGTGGACATATGCAAAACAGCACATGTGCAAGATTAATTGTTAAGGCATTGCTTAAATTAGCAAAAGACTGAAAGAACATAAATGTATGTCCATAGAAAATGAGTGATGACCATAAATCTATCCCATGCAACTCTCTCCAGGACTGAAGCCAGTCTGTGTGTACCAAGAAGGGCAATCACCAAGATTACTAGGTAGAAAAGCATGTATGCTAGAATTTGTGTGAATTTGTGTGCATGCCTCAATGTGTAATATAGAAGCCACACACGACAAACTGATAACTGAGGCTGCCTCCAGGGAGGGGAACAGGGTGGCCAAGCGAAGGGAAAGCATCTTTTTTTTTGTCCCTTTTAAATGTTACCATGTGCCAATGTTAGCTATTCAAAATTTCAGTTAAAAATTGAATAATTGAATAATTGAAATATGTTTGCTATTTCCCCAATCATGAGACCTTGACACTGTAACTACTTTTTTTCTTTCAAACAATAAAGAAAGCAACATTACCCTCTAATAAGAGTTTTGCCTTATCATTTCCACGGCTAGTTTTAAAGGTACCAGTCACAGTGACAACATATACAAAATTCTGCAGAAAGTTCTCCAGTCCATGTATTTTATTAAGCAGGGGAGATAAGAAAGCTAAGATGTAGGGGAAAACCATGCCAGACCCAATAATCAATTGGGTTTTTAAAAATTACAATAGAACCTCCATAGCAGACCATCTTCCTACATTAACCACCTCCTTAAGTTGACCTAATTTTCACAGAATGGACATGCACCACATGTATGTGTCAGAATAGTAGGCCTAGCTCCTCATGTTGACTACCTCCATATGTTGACTGGTTTGTTACAGTCCCTTGAGTGGTCAACTCACAAAGGATCTACAGTGTTTTTCAACCTTTTTTTATCTCACAGCACACTTGAACCTATAGTTAAACTTCTGTGGCACACTTAAATTATGTTGATCAAAAAAAAGAGAAAAAAAAAGAATATACTCACTATGCTTTGAAAAATAATTTAATTAATGACATTTAAAAATTTTAATGGCACACTAGTTGAAAATCACTGTTCTAGAGTATATAATATAAAATTCACGATTCTTGAAATGCAAATGTAACTAAAGGTATGACAACAAAAAAATAAAGTGCACTAGACATCTGATATCTAGTGAGCTAAAGAAGCAAGAAACAGGTGAGAAAGATGTTCATTTGGAAAGGGAAAGTTTTCACTGAAAGTAGGTTTTGGTTAAGACATATAGTATCATGAATTATTTTCCCCAAGTAGGTAAGGCGGGAAGGCTAGGGGAGAAGGTTCTGGGTGGGGCTCAGCTGGAAACTATTAGGGATAGCAGGACATGTCAAAGAGGAACAGGAAATACTTATTTGAGAAAATATTAATCTCAGGGTTTTTTCTCTAATTAACAGACTTTATTTTTTAGAGCTATTTTAGATTTACAGAAAAATTAAGCAGAAGATACAAAGAACTCCCTTATTAACCCTCCATACACACACACACACACACACACATACACCATTTCCCTTATTATTAACACCTTGTATTGGCATGGTACATTTGTTATAATTGACAGATCAATATTAAAACAATATTAACTAAAAAATAAAATAAAATGCATATAAAGAGGCAATATTAAATCTTACTTATAGTTTTATCATGGGTAGAATTCAGTTTTCTTTGGTGCCCAGAGTATAAGTAAGAAGAGAGTTTGGAATTGCTTAATTATGCTCCAAAAGGTTAATTACATGACCTCAAATTGAGTTCCCCAAGGAATGCCTACTTTCCCTATCAAAATCTCTGGAAAGACTAAAAAGTATTTTTTTATAACATGACACCTACTCCATGAAGCAGTACCCCAAACACAAGAACAGTGACATCACAACCTAGGAAAAAGTTTGCTCTTAGAGGAAAAAAAAGATGAAGTGATGTCCAAGGTTCAACAACCATTTCTGTTGCCTTTGTAAAAGCTTTGATTATTAGCAAGAGCCTGTGTTTTTGCAGCTCTTCGTGGAACCCAGCTGCAAAACCCTTACTGGGCTATAAGTATGGGTCCTTCTGTCTATCTCTCAGGGACTGTGTGAATGCCTCAAGGGTAGGGAATAGATCTTACTCATCTTTCATTCCCAGGCATTCAATGAAATGTTAGCCATTATCATTAGTTCTATCATTCTTTCAACAGTGTGCCCAATATAAATGAAAGCAGTACATGTGTCTAATTCAATGCTAGTTTTTATAGTCACAATTGCTTCTAAGACTAGCAATCTAGTAGAAAAATTTTAAATGCACTAGGATCTCTTAAATATAAAAAGAAAGAGAATATAGTCTTCATTTTCCTGGTTCTTCTAAAGAAAGATGGAATTAGCTTGCAATGATGAAGAGTATATACCATGAACACGATACTCTTCTAATGGCTTACATGGAACAACACATTTAATGCTCACCACCACATTAAGAGGTAGGGTCCATTATTATCTCTAGTTGACAGATGGGGAAAGCAAGTCCCAGGAGAGGATAAGAACACAGGCAAAAAAGGCCTAAGTAAGAGCTGATCCAGGCAGTCCTACGGCCATGTTCCTCTACTTCCTAACACTGCTCTTCTCTTGCTCGGAAAGGCCAGCTTCCAGAAACTGACATTTAAAAGAGAAAAGGAAAATGACTAAAGGTATAAACCTTTAGCAGTGACCAGTGTGAGGGCCAACTATTTGAAAGCCACTCCCAAGTCAAGAAATTCTTCAATTTTTACCAACTAAAGAAGCACCTGTTTACTGATTGTTGAAAGAACGTTTATATATATTTCGACCCAGGATAACTCAATTGTCAGGAATAAATTATTCCAAGCCCATGACAAAACAATGCCATTTCATGCCCATTTCCTGATTAAAGCTTTTAGACAGCTGGGCATTTTCATTTCTCAGAGCCGTAGGAAGCTATGCAAATTTCCATGCAGCAACTCCAAGATCATTAATCTAAAGAAGGCATGTGCCAACAGAATACTGGATTTTAAATTGTTTCAGTAGAGAAGAGGAGGGGCAGGTTAATCTAATTACCCCATGTGTGGTCACCTGACTGTGGTTAACAAAAAGATCAAATGCTAAACTGTACAATCAGCAGCAAACTCCTAAGTAATGAGGCATTTCACATCACAAAAGAAATGGGAGGAGGGGGTGAAATTCTTACACTGCTTGAAACCAACTACTGCAGCAATAAAAATAATCATGCCGAGTTTACACAAATGATAGGCGGGGCATTTTAATTATCACAAGAAACAACTATAAATCAGCCTCATTCTCTCTTTGTGTGTGGGTGTCTCTCTCTCAGATTGGGAGGTACTTCTAGTAAGGATGGCTACTTAGAGCTGAAGATGTCAGGAATCAGACACAGGTGGGCACCGAGACTCATACTCACCTTGTAGCCATGATCATGCATTAGGCCCATAACACTCAGGGCCTGTAATGTTATTCCTCTCCCCAGTAGGGAGTAGCTGGGTTTGGAAAGGCTAGCCAGGTAGCTGACACTTCAGCGCAAGCTCTGGCTCTGATAATGCTGAAGGTGTAACCTCCATGCCTCACTTTTTTGTTAGGTGCTTAAAATATTTTAAAGACCAAATGAGATCTTGTGAATGAAAGCACAGCCTCTAGATCCCAGGATCCTCAGGCTTCCTCAGCAGCAGGGGAACCCCATCTGCCAACAGACATGGGGCAGGTGCTGAGAGGTAGCTGAGCATAAAATGAGGAAAACTTCCTAGTACACAATTCTTAGTTTGGTTGGTTTTGCAGAAATCTCAAAGATTTGCTTTCAAGTACCCTCTCCTGGAAGACTACTGGAAGGGTATATTCCACCAAATCAAGCAAGAAAGCGGGAGATCCAGGACAGAGAGAGAGAAAAAAAGAAACACACACAGACTCAGGGAAAGAGAGAGACAGAGCGAGACACAGAGACAGCGACATAGATTATACTAAGAGGCACTTTATAAAGTTGTTTAGTTCAGAGCATGAGAAGATTTGAACATCCGAGGACAACCTAAATAAGAAAAATTATCTCTGGTGAAAATAAAAAGTTATATAAGGAATTTATAGTATATTCTTTCTTCAATACCTAATATCAACATTAGTACATTAATGAAACATTAAGTATTGGTGAAAATAAAAAGTTATATAAGAAATTTATAATATATTCTTTCTTCAATACCTAATATCAACATTAGTACGTTAGTGAAAACATTAAGTATAGATTAAAGCCAAACTGGAGATATGAGCATACAGAGAAAAGAGGTATGGGTGGTGTGAGCTAAAATCCTCAACTATTATACCGTGACAGTTAACAGAGAATGTCTAGAATCAAACAAGCCAAAAGACAGCAATGTATAAATACTATTCAGAAGTATAGCAACAGCTAGAACTCAAGAATAAGTATCTCCTAGAAGACAAGGACACACAGAGAAGGGATGAGGGGCTGCTGGGTACTCATGTCTTTCAGCGCTGACTTTCAAATTATAATGGGCATATATAATTACTAAAAAATTAATAATTGTACAGGTTTACATGCAATAAGAGGGGATAGACAACAGCAAGATTATCTCATTCTTCTTCCTCCAGGAACCATGAATGAATTTGTGTGTGTGTGTGTGTGTGTGTGTGTGCGCGCATAGAAGTGTGTGTCTGTCCCTATTTGTTTTTGTTTTTCTTTAATTTCGGAATATTACTGGGGGACATGTTTTGTTTTGTTTACATACTGTGTTTTTTGCACAAATTGAGTCAAGGTTATAAAAATGTACATACAGAAGTAAATGTCATCCATACTTGTCTTTAAACACAAATGGACCCAATTCAGTATGTGCTATTCCTCTCTTAATACCTTTAAGACATTTTCTCCATCAGTTAGAGCTCTGCCCCTCTTTCTCACAGCTGCACAGAATCCAAACATAGGACAGACTGGAATCAGACTGGACAATCTGGTGGTGTGGGAAAGTAGATTTTGGTCAGAATGGAATTCTGACCAATCAAAACCACCCAGATTAAAGGGCACTAAATCAGAGCCGGGGACAGGAGAAACATGAGGAGAGAGAAGACTGGAAAATCAGAGCACAGAGGACTCCTTCATGGACACATGGCTGCTGTCTCTGCCTTCCACTTCCCCAGATGAAAATGTGGCCTTGCTCAAGTGGAGTTTGGTTCAAGAACCAGGGGAGCTGCATGTTTGTACCATATCATAAAGGGAACTACATCGGCTATTGTTGTTGGCTCTTCTAAAATCCTGATGGAGAAAAAACTTGTGGCACAGCAAATTTTGACTATTTCTGAGCTCTGACAAAATCTCCCCCAGACCCATATAGACCATTGGAAACCTGGGGGTGGGAATTGGTGCATGAGATATACCTCATGTATACTGTGTCTACTCCCTCCCACTCTGAGTTCATCTCAGATGAACCATAAGTTTCTGTATCCCTGGCTGATTAAATGGGTACCTTATTTTAATCAGGAGGGGTCAGTTCTCTTTTCTCCAAACTATAACCTACATGAAACCATCCAGTTGTCTCACATCTTTCCTTTTTTTAAATTTTATTAAATCACAATAACACTACATCCGGCATCATCGTATGTATGATTTGGCATATATACACAAGTGTAACTGAGGCACAGATTCCCTAGAGTGAAATTTCTGGGTCAAAGACTTGGCATATCTTTCCTTTTAACAGATAATAAAAATTGGCCTCCAAAAAGTTTCTCAATTACACTGCCACCAATAGAATGAAAGAGTGCTGGTTTCCGCATCCTGGGTATTTTTAAACATCTTCATTTTTTGCCAACCTGATAACAGAAGATGATATTTAATTTACATTTCTTAATTAGTAAAAATAAGGTTGCATAGCTTTCCATATGCTTACCATCATCCATTTGTCTTTCTTTTTCTATGATCTGCTTGTTCACGTCCTCTGTCAATTCTACAGAGCATTCTGCCTTTTCCCATTTCTTTTTTTTTTTTTCTTTCATTTCTAAGAGCTCTCTGTATATAAAAGAATTGCCCCTTGGTCTATCATAATATATGTTGCAATTTTTTTTCCAGTTTGTCATTTGTCTATTTACTCTGTTAATTCTATACAGAAGTCTCTAGTTTTTATGTAGTAAGTTCCAGCAATCGTTTCCCTCAGGTCTTCTTAGATTTGTGACATGATTGCAAAGGACTTCTCCATTCAAAGACTATTTTTAAGAGACAGGATCTTACCCTGCCACCCAGGCTGGAGTGCAGAGGCACTATCATAGCTCACTGCAACCTCAAATTCCTGGGCTAAACCAATCCTTCCAAGTCAGCCTCCAGAACACAAGTGAGCTAATTTTATTTTTTTGGAGACAGCATCTCACTCTGTTGCCCAGGCCAGTATGTCATGGCATCGCTAGTTCACAGCAACCTCAAACTCCTGGGTTCAGGTGATCTTCCTTCTGAACCTCCCAAGTAGGTGTGACTACAGGCACCTACCACAATGCCTGGCTAATATTTCTCCTTCTAGTAGAGACAGGGTCTCTCTCTCTTGCTCAGGCTGGTCCCAAACTCCTGAGCTCAAGGCATCTGCCTGCTTCAGCCTCCCAGAGTGCTAGGATCATAGGTATGAGATGGTTATTTTTTTTTTTTTACCTTTTTAGAGACAGGGTGTCATTATGTTGTCCAGACTGGTCTTGAACTCCTAGTCTCAAGCAATTCCCACACCTCAGCCTCCCAAAGTGCTAGGATTATAGGTGTGAAGCACTATAACCAGCCCAAAGATTATTTTGACAGTACAAAATACCCGTATTTTTTCCTAATAATTTTATGGGAAACATTAATGTGGACTATTAGAAGGCCTTTCACCCTCCATCTGCACCCCTGCTCCAAAAAAATTAAAAGAAACATTTATAAGCCCAACTTAGAGTAACTCATTAGGTGTATTACAAAGCCCTGATTTTAAGAGCCTGGTTTCCAATGCTTAGGTTTGGGGATAAGGACATATTCCAAAGTGGAAAACTGCCCACTGACAGCACCCAACACAGGAATCTCCTTATTTGTGCTTAGAAAGATCTGCCTTTATTTTACTTGACAGGCCAAAGAGAGATAATGTTAATAAACAAGTTAACAGATCGCAACTAAATGTGGACATTCTTCTCAAAACAGATTGCTCGTCTTTTACCAAGAACAGGTTCCACGTTTCCCCCAACTCTGGCCCTGGCTGTGTTCTATTAATATAGGCACACCTGCACCCAACCCCGTCATGGGACCCAGCAACAAAGACCTGGAGGCCCCCATTAGTGACATTAAAACTTCAAGGACACTATTCTTCAGCAGGCCCCATGAGAGATAAATGTTTTCTACAAAAACTCTTTCCTAGATTTAACCCTATGGCTTCCAGGACAGAGCAACAGGGCAATAAAAGAAAAGGCTATGGTGCACCATCATCGTTTAGCCACCAAGTGCTAAGTATTAGGCACTATATCAAGCAGAGGGGCTCAAGATGGCCACTGCTACCTAGGGTCTCACCACTTAGTAAGGCTGGAACTCTAAGAGGAGTGGGTACATGCTCTAACTCTCAATCCGAGTGCCAGTCACTTGGTGACTTTGCGTGGGGTACTAACTAACCTCCTCTCTGACCTGAATAGTAGTTGTAGTTTCTTACCACTGCTGTAACAAATTACCAAAAACTTGGTGTCTTAAAACACAAACTTAGTATCTCGTGGTTCTAGAAGTCAGAAATCCAAAAACTATCTCAAGCAGCTAAAATGGAGATGTTGACAGGGCTCTGTTCATCCAGGGGGCTAAAAAGGAGCCTTTTCCAGCCTCCTTGATTTGTGGTTCCTTCCCCCATCTTCAAGGTCAGCAGCATAGCACCTTTGAAGCAGGATCACACACACACACTCACTCACTCTCTCTGACCTCTGCTTCCATCATCACTCATCCTGATCTTCTTGCCTCCCTTTTAAAAATTGTGGTAAATAAACATAAAATTTAACATTTAAAATTTAACATTTTGCTGTGTACAGTTCAGTAGTGTTAAGAACTAATCACCACAACCCTTTTCATTTTATAAAACTAAAACTCTGTACCCATTAAGAAACTCCCATTGCTCCTTCCCTCCAGCCCCTGGCAACCACAATTCTACTTTCTGTCTCTATGAATTTAGCTACTTTAGATACCACATATAAGTCAAGTCATACAGCATTTGTCTTTTTCTGACTGGCTCATTTCACTTAGCATAATTTCTTCAAGGTTTATTCACATTGTGGTGTGTGTCAGAATTTCCTTCCTTTAAGGCAGAATAATATTCCATTGTATAGATCTTTGGGTTGCTTCCACCTTTTGGCTACTGTGAATAATACTGCTATGCACATGGTGTACAATATCTCTTTGAGACCCTGCTCTCAATTCTTTTGGATACATACCCAGAAGTGTTATTGTTGGATCATATGGTAATTCTATTTTTAATTTTTCGAGGCACTGCCATACTTTTTTCCATGGCAGCTGTGCAATTTTACATTGCCACCAACAGTACACAAGGGTTTCAATTTCTCATTATCCTCATCAACACTTTTTTTTTTTTTTTTAGAAACAGTCTCACTTTGTCACCCTCATTAGAGTGCCATGGTGTCACACAACTCACAACAACCTCCAACTCCTGGGCTTAGGCGATTCTCTTGCCTCAGCCTCCTGAGTAGCTGGGACTACAGGTGCCCACCACAATGCCCGGCTATTTTTTTGTTGCAGTTTGGCCAGGGTCAGGTTCGAACCTGCCACCCTCGGTATATGGGGCCAGTACCATACTCACTGAGCCACAGGCGCCACCCCAATTTTTTTTTTAATAGCATCCATTCCAATGTGTGGAAGGTGATATCTTACTGTGGTTTTGATTGGCATTTAGCTGATGGTAATGTTGAGTACCTTTTCACATGCTTGCTGGCCATTTGTATATCTTCTTTAGAAAACTGTCTATTCGGCTCGGTGCCTATGGCTCAAGCAACTAAGGCGCCAGCCACATACACCTGAGCTGGCGGGTTCAAATCCAGCCCAGGCCCACCAAACAACAATGATGGCTGCAACCAAAAAATAGCAGGGCGTTGTAGCGGCGCCTGTAGTCCCAGCTACTTGGGAGGCTGAGGCAGGAGACTCGGTTGAGCCCAGGAATTGGAGGTTGCTGTGAGCTGTGATGCCACAGCACTCTACCCAGGGCGACAACTTGAGGCTCTGTCTCAAAAAAAAAGAAAACTATCTATTCAAGTCTTTGCCCATTTTTAAGTGGGTTACTTATTTTGTTGTTGAGTTGCAGGAGTTCTTTATGTAATCTGGATATTAACCTCTTATCAGATATTTCCCCCCATTCTATACGTTGAATTTTACTCTATTTATTGTGTCCTTTAATGTAGTCTAATTTATCTATTTTTATTTATTGCCTGTTAACTCCTCTTGTAAGGACTCCTGTGATTCTAATCTCCCTTTTCTAAGGTCCTTAACTCATTCATGTCTGCAAAGTCTTTTTTGCCATGAAAGGTAACATATTCACAGGGTCCGAGGATTGGAAAGTAGATGTCTTTGGAGTTACATTATTTAGCCTACCACAGTCTTCACCTTTAAAATGATAATAATGGTAGCATCTAACTCAAACAGTTATGATGACAAAATAAAATACATGAAATGAGCTTAGAGCAGTGCCTGGCATATAGTAAATATTGATTTACTATATCAGTAAATAATGATTATCAGTAAATAGTGATTATCATAAATAATAGTAAGACAAAGTATTACAGGAAAGAGATATAAGTATGACTAAGGGTGTGCTGATGAGAACAAAAGCTGGGGCTATTCATTCTGCCTGGGAAAAATCAGGGATGTCTTCTTTCCAAAAGGAACAACATACCAACTTGATCATAAGAAATGAGTAGGCTGTAGAGTCTAAAAAGAGCAAGCCAGAAGGGAAAATTTTTATTTTCTTCCACATTCTGACATTGGGCATTAACATCTTAGAGATCTCCTTTCTTTCCTAAGAAGCTGCATCTGCTTTCAGACAGTAGCTGGGAGGTGATTTTTTTCCCCTTTATTTATAAGAAAACATGTACAGCTGAATTTCTAAATCTTCCTTTAATAAACAATTCACAAACTTTTTCCCAGCAAACTATTTTTAGAGTAGAAAGAGATTTTTTTAAAAAAGCAGCAGCAACTCACATTTATAAAATTTGTCCTCAAAGCTTAAAAATAGATCTAAAAGTTTAACACCAGTCCTGCCCCACCCTCCCCACTCAGTACCAAAAAGGCAGACCCAGCACGCCTCTGGAACTGTGGATTTTTTTAAAGTTAGCCTCTGGTAATCTCTCCTCATTGGCATGTTCACACTAAATAGCAAGTAAATGGAATAATGAAGGAAAATAATCACTATTGATGTTATTCACATTTCTCCTTATAGACATACTGGGGAACTGTGATAGTGAACTAGCTGAGATACAGAACAATTTCTCAACCTACCCTTGTCCTCTAATGTTAAACCTTCTCCGCGCCCCCACCATCAGAGTAGCTTAACTTCAGTTCATGCAGAGCTTCAGCGGGTTTTGTTTCTTTAAACTTGGAAGCTAATTTGCTATGAACTCAGAGCACACTGGGGAGCCTGACACATGGAAATGCAGAATGGTTTTAGGTCACACATAGGAGAAGTGTTGATAACAATGCATCATGTCGGTATCAATTTTCCAATAGACTGCAATCAAACATACAACACACCAACACATGCACTGGCTGCAATTGATGAGATTTTTACCCAGGCACAGACACACATAAACAGAATTGTAGGATTTCTTATCCTCCTTAGCGATCTTGTTCTGTGTTCATTTAGGCCAATCAGCTACAACCACCCTAGCTCAACAATAAGAGAGCACCTCCAAAAGGTTGAATACAGAAAGGACATGCTGGTGACTGTTTTAAGGCTCCATGACATGTTGAAGGGGGAAGAAAGTACAGCAATATCTTGGGGCTCAAATTAACAGCATCATTGTACAATCCCCATCTCACCTTATAAATAAGACATTCAAATTCAATACATTTTATCAACAACTCAAATAACCACATAGAGTGAGGCTAAAATCCACCTAACATGACTCACTCAGCCACACAGCAAATGGCACACATAGAATGGGCATCATAGACAGGCTAAATAATTTCAGCTGGCTTTTATCTAGATGCTTAGATAATATGGGCAAAGAACGATATTCTCCTTGAAAGAAAAGAAACAGGGACAAAATACTTACTTGTGGTGTCTGTGTTTAGAAGAAATAGGAAATGTTGAGTTTTCAACATGAAATAGATGTTCACAATAGAATGATTAAAATGAAGTCAAAAAGTTTCCAAGACTGATCCCCATGTCTTCATTTATTGATCAGTAATCTTGTGGTATGATTTATGAGTCAACATACGAGTACACATGAATTATTTTAGACATTTCCTACACCCACAGAAGCCTAGATGTGGCTGTTGGAAGCATTCAGGTTAAAAAGACAGAACTTGACATTTTACATCTTGTTTTCCTGTCTACCCAAGTTCAGCATATATATGTGTGTATATATATATATTTTATCATATATATGATTGATATATATAATCATATATAACTATAAGTATATATCATATATATGATATATAATATTTTTATATGCTATACATACATACATATAAAAATTAGTAAGATCCTTGTTCTTGTCCCATGTAAAGCTTCCTCTCCTAAAATAAGGAAACCTCCTGTTAAGTAGAAAGAAGTTTTCATTTTATAACAGTATATTGAACAATATTATTATAAAACTGTGCAACTGTTTATTTAAATTGCAAATAGTCATGGCATTTTTTTTTTTTGAAACGGAACCTCAAGCTATCCCCTTGGGTAGAGTGCCATGGCATCACAAAGCTGGTGGTGGTTTCTTATTGACTTATAAGCCATACTGCCA
>CAUYQV010088096.1:0-22460 GCA_963574575.1 Galagoides demidoff
CCTGAGATGCTGCTGTATTCCTTGATCACTTCTAAGAATTTTGTAGAAGAATCCCTGGTGTTTTCCAGATATACAATCATATCATCTGCGAAGAGTGAAAGTTTAATCTTTTCTGACCCTATATGTATACCCTTGATCACCTTTTCTTCCTTAATTGCGATGGCTAAAACTTCCTTTACAATGTTAAAGAGAATGAGGAGAGGGTGGGAGAGGAGGGGGCAAGATGGGTGGAGGGAGGGTGATTGGTGGGATCATGCCTATGGTTCATCATATAAGGGTACATGTGAATCTCTCTAAATGTAGAATATAAATGTCTCAACACAATAACTAAGAAATGACCTGAAGGCTATGTTAACAGTTGGATGAAAGTATTTCAAATTGTATATAGAAATAGCACTCTGTACCCCATGATAGTATTAATGTACACAGCTATGATTTAATAAAAAAAGAAAATAAATAATGTTTCATTAAAAAAAAAGTTGAAGAGCAGTGGAGACAATAGCAACTTTCCCTGGTTCCTGATTTGAGTGCAAATAATTTCAATTTTATTCCATTCAATATGATATTGGCTGTAGGTTTGCTGTAGATGGCCTCCATTAGTTTAAAAAATGTCCCTTGTATACTAATTTTCTTAAGTGTGCTTATCATGAAGCGATGCTGGATATTCACAAAATCTATTTCTGCATCAATTGAGAGAATCATATGGCCATTGTTTTTTAATTTGTTTATGTGATGAATTATATTTATAGATTTATGTATGTTGAACCACCCTTGGGACCCTGGGATAAAACCTACTTGGTTGTGGTATATAATTTGTTTGATGTGTTGTTGGATTCTGTTTGTAAGGATTTTGTTGAATGTTTTCACATCCATATTCATTAGTAATATTGATCTACAATTTTCTTTTCTTTTTGGATCTTTTCCTGGTTTGGGGATCAAGGTAATGTTTGCTTCATAGAATGTGTTGGGTAGTATTCCTTCTTTTTCTATATTTTGGAAAAGATTAAGTAATATAGGTACTAGTTCCTCTTTAAAGGTTTGGTAGAATTCTGACATGAAGCCATCTGGTCCCGGGCTTTTCTTTTTAGGGAGATTTTGTATAGTTGATACTATTTCAGAACTTGATATAGGCCTATTCAACATTTCCACTTCATTCTGTCTGAGTCTTGGGAGGTGGTGTGCTTCCATGTATTGGTCAATTTCCTTCAGATTTTCATATGTCTGAGAATAAAGTTTCTTGTAATATTCACTAAGGATTTTTTGAATTTCTAAGGGTCTGTTGTTATTTTATCATTCATTTCTGATATGAAATATTTCATATTTCATCCATTTCTGATTGCTGAAATTAGAGATTTCTCACATCTCAACCATCTGTTTATGGATGGGATCTTCAGTTTCATCTGCCATATCCTTCCTTGGGGGGGGTTGATCCACTGTGATTATTTATGTTACCAGAGTTTTTCCCCTGATTCTGCCCCATGCTAAATTTACACCATTTGGCTAGATGAGCAGATATGGAGACGTTGGGTTGGGGGCTCCAGGAGTAGTGATTAACTAGCTCTTTGCCCAAAGGCTGGGACTGGTGTCTGTGCCTTTTCCCCTAGAGCTTTGCCAAGGACCTGTACTGTACTAGGGCCTGAGAAACTGGGAGCCTGCTTGGTATGGTGGTGCTAAGTAGTTCTGTATTGTTTTTAGTTGGTCTCTGTTCTACCCTAGTAAATCAGTTACTCTGGGTTGAAGTCTCAGCTGTGGAGAAATACCAGCAATTAAGTCATCCCGCCCCCCCTCAGGCAATGATTGGAAAAGGAAAATCAAACCTTCCCACAACCACACACCCAGGGTACGACTTTGGATAGTCCTCAGTTGATTGGGTCAGTTTAAGAGGTTCAAATCAATTGTTCCAGTCAGCACTGGTCTCAGGTGATAGAGTTCAAAAGGTCTCCAGCAGCTAGATAGTAGGGGTTTGCTGGCAGCTCAAGTATGACTTACTCCAGTGCTCTGTGAGGTCAGAAGGACCCACCCAGCAAATAAATTAGTCTGAGAAAGTTGATGCCTCCTACCTCATCTTGCACCTCTGTCACACCCAGTCACTGGTAACCCCACAGGGCTGTGACCCAGTTCCCCACAATGAGCAGATGCCCCAGGGATTTGTGCCTGCCTGAGTCAGACAGAGATCTATGGCTCCTCAGCCAGATTGCCACTCTTTGCCACTATCCAGGAGGGGGAGGTCAGGTCTGACACCGGTGAGGCCTGGGTGGTTCACTCAGTTCCAGCCCTGCCCCTGATTGATGTTGCTGACATAACAGCACAACTTTGCAGAATTTGTTTCTATCCTGGCTATATTCCCCTGTAGATTACATGCTGCTTAAGGTGACAGAAACTGCAACTCAGTTCCGGGCAGCAGCAAGCAGTTAGAGCTCACACTGAACTGTCAGTTCCAGCCTCTTCCTGCCTGCCTTTGTCTCAGCTATGATCCCTTGAGGTATGGGTGTGTCTTAGCCTCAGTAAAGCAGTCATCTGGCTCAGCCCTGCCCTGAGAGTCTGTTGGCTCTACACACATATATTCTAGTTCCTGTGCTCCGCCTAGGCCCCAACCCCCTCAGGGCTTCCCTTTACTCACATCCCAGATCCATCCTCCAGTGTCTGCCACCAGAGAAGGTGCCTGACTTCCTCTGGTTGCCCAGAGAGACAGGGAGTGTCTGTCCAGAATAGCCCCAGGGGTGTGAGCCTTATTGTTCCCACAGCTGCTGCTGCTCTGTGCCTCACAGCACTGCCGCCACTCCTGTATGGTTCCCTCTTAGCTGACCATCCTCTCCTTATTCCTGTGTCACAGAATCAGCACAGACAAACAAGAGCCCTTCCTCTGTCCACAAGTCTCAAGAAAATGCCCAGGAATCTGGACTCCATGGGGGAGAGGCTTCCAGACCTCGGGATGAGACTGGAGGGGAGTTCTGGGAGTTCAGAGTGGCAAGTAGAGAATAGATACAGTTTTATACAGTTTTATACCTGGCAGGAGAGTGCCATGGCACCCTAGTAGGGTAAGAAGTTCAGTTTTTAGAGGATCTCTCCTGTGGGATAGAATGGGAGGATGTTTGAACTCTGCTCACTTGTTTGTATAGAGTTTATTGCGAGCCCTTCTCATGGGGGAGGGGACACTCGTCCACTTGACATTGGATTTAGTACCTTTTGTTTGTATCCTTGGGGGGGGGTCACAGCTCACTTCAGCAGGATTGATGTGCATTCTTCAACCTTCTTTCTTGGCTCAGCTCCAAACCATTGGCTTACTTGCTAAACTTCTGTCCTTTAACTCTTCTGGACAGGAGCCTCTGTGGAAAGCTGGTTGCATTCCCCATCTTGCCTCTGCCCCCACCCTTTCTTCAGGATTTTATAATTCTCTGTGTAAATATCCTTCACATCCTTTGTTAGGTATATTCCCAAATATTTCATTTTTTTGAAGCTACTGTGAAAGATATTTTTTCATTGATTTGATTTTCCATTTGACTATTATTGGCATATATGAAGGCTATTGATTTGTGAATACTGATTTTATATTCTGAGATATTACTATACTCAATGAACACATCCAGGAGCCTGTGATTGACACCCTGGGGTTTTCCAAGCATAAGATCATGTTATCTGCAAAGAATGAGAGATTGGCCTCCTTTGTCCTCACTTAAATACCTTTGATACTCTTCTTTTGACTGATTGCATTGGCTAGGACTTCTAGCACTATGCTGAATAGCAGTAATGATAGTGAGCATCCTTGTCTGGTTCCAGTGCCAAGTAGAAATGCTCTCAGCTTTACTCCATTAAATATGATATTGGCATGGGTTTGTTGTAGATGGCTTCTATCAGTTTAAGAAAAGTCCAGTCTATGCCTATTTTCCTAAGTTTTCTTGTCAGAAAAGGATGCTGGAGAAGTTTAGCAAGTTAGCTGATGGTTTGGAGCAGAGCCAAGAGAGAAGATTGAGGAGCACACTTCAACCTTCCTGAGGTGAGCTGCGACTTCCAAAATACAACCAAAAGGTACAAAATCCACCACCAAGCGGATGGGAGTCCCCTCGCCCACAACAAGGGCTTGCAGTTTACTCCATGCAAACAACTGAGCAGAGTTCAAACTTCCTCCCACTCTATCCCACGGGAGAGACCCCCTAAAAACTGGACCTCCTACCCCTGCTGGCATGCCACAGCACCCTCCAGCCAGGCATAAAACTGTAAAACCATATAAAACTGTATATATTCCCCACCTGCATCATTGAACTCTGAGGAGTCCCCACCTACCCACTCCAAGGTCTGGAGGTTTGGTACCTATGGAATCCAGATTCTTGGGCATCTCCTTGAGAGAAGTGGAGGGGGAAAGGGCTGGTGCTGTTCTGTGCTGACTGTGGTACAGAGAAGAAAATTGGCTCAGTGGACACCAATATAGCAACAGTGGCATCCTGAGCTGCAAACTGATGCCATTCCAGCCCCATCTCTCTGGCCAAACAAAGGTTCCAGACAGCAGCCACAGGTAAAATGCAGAGAACTTTTGTAAGTAAAGCACCAGCCCTCAGGGTCTAATCCACCTGAGACAAAGGCAGTGGGCAGGCAGAGGCTAGAATTGATACCTGAGTGTAAATTGCTATTTGTCTGCTGCCCAGAGCTGAATGCAAGGACTTGCAGAGAAATCTAGCTGGACAGAAGCCTAATTTTAAAAGGCAAGGCCCCCCTGCCGAACTCAGATTTCTGGCTGATTTTGCCAGTCATAAACCCCGGGAGCAGTGGTCTACTGGAGTGAATAGGGTCACAGACCCAGGGGATTACGAGTGACTGGGTACAAGGTGAGAAAGGAGATATTAACCTTCTCAGACTAACCTATTTTTCGGGTGGGTCCCTTTGCCCTCACGGAGCACTGGAGCAAGTTATATCTGAGCTGCAAGCAGACCCCTCTTATCCAGCTCCCAGAGACATTTGAACGCTTCCACCTGAAACGAGTGCTGACTGAGACAACTGATTTGGACCCCTTAAACCTGGTAGACCACCCAAGGACTATTCAAAGGGGCACCCTGGGTGTATGGTTGAGGGAAGGTTTGAACTATATAAAACTGTATATATTCCCCACCTGCAACATTGAACTCTGAGGAGTCTCCACCCACTCACTCTGAGGTTTGGAGGTATGGAGTCCAGATTCTTTGTCATCTCCTTGAGAGAAGTGGAGGGGGAAAGGGCTGGTGCTGTTCTGTGCTGACTGTGGCACAGGCGTGAGGAGAAGAAAATCAGCTCAGAGGATGCCAATACAGCAACAGTGGCATCCTGAGCTGCAAACTGATGCCATTCCAGCCCCATCTCTCTGGGCAAACAGAGGTTCTGGACAGCAGCCACAGGCAAAATGCAGAGAACTTTCCTAAGCAAAGCACCAGCCCTCAGGGTCTAATCCACCTGAGACAAAGGCAGTGGGCAGGCAGAGGCTAGAATTGACACCTGAGTGTAAATTGCTATTGTCTGCTGCCCAGAGCTAAATGCAAGGACTTGCAGAGAAATCTAGCTGGACAGAAGCCTAATTTAAAAACACAAGGCCCCCCTGCTGAACTCAGATTTCTGGCTGATTTTGCCAGTCATAAACCCTGGGAGAAGTGGCCTACTGGAGTGAATAGGGTCACAGACCCGGGGGAATACAAGTGACTGCATACAAGGTGGGGAAGGAGATATTAACCTTCCCAGACCAACCCATTTTCTGGGTGGGTCCCTTTGCCCTCACAAAGCGGGGAGGGCCCAAAACTGCTTGCTAGCATTGCACACCTCATGGGTGGCAGAGGAGATCCCTGCCCCAGGCTCCTGATCTGGGCAGGCCCAGAACTGCTTGCTAGTGCCGTGGGCATCCCGTGGGCAGTGGAGGAGGAGTCCTCCATTCCAGGTAGACCCAAAACAGCTTGCTAGAGACACACACACCCCATAGGGGACAGGGGAGGAGTTCCCTGCTCCAGGCACCCGAGCTGGGTGGGCCTAGAATTGCTTGCTAGAGCCATGCACACCCTGCAGGTGGTGGTGGAGAGGTCTACCACTCTGGGTGGGCCCAGAACTGTTTGCTAGAGCCACGTACGTCCCATAGATGGAGGTGGGGGAGTTCCCCGCTCCCACGCTGGGAGGGCACAGATCGGCTTGCTAGTGCCGCACATGTCCAACTGGCGATGGTCAAGGAGTCCTCCGCTCCCCCCAGATACTCTGGAGGGGCTGAACTAGGACTGTTCTGGTTGGTCACGTACCCTGCGCTACCGCTGCCATTCCCCCAACCCCTAGCTCCTCCAGGGTGCTGAACTAGGACTGACCTAGCTACTACAGTTCCCCTGTCCCATCAGTTGCCCCAGAGGGGCCGAACTAGGACTGATCTGGCTGCTGCCAGTCTCCTGCCCCCTAGTTTCCCTGGCAGGCTGAACGAGGTCGAATCTGGCCATGCACACTCCCATGCAGCTGCTACCGTTCCATTGCACCCCAGTTGCCCCAGCACCCAAGAACTGGGAGAAGACAACAGACATGCTCTGCCTGTCTCTCTGGGCAACCAAAATAAGCCACCAACTGAACAGCTCTGATAAGGCCTCCAAACAAGGTAAAATCAGCATGGGGCAGAATCAGTGAAAAAACTCTGGCAACTCGAATAACCAGAGTAGATCAACTCCTCCAAGAGAAAATGGGGCAGACACAATTGAAGACCCCATCCACAAGCAAATGGCTGGGATGTCAGAAATCAAGTTCAGAATGTGGATAGCAAATAAGATTAACAGAATGGAAGACAGGAAGGAATTATGAGTTCAAGAAATTATTCAAAAGATTTCTCAAGAAATTATTCAAAACATATCTCAAGAAATTATTCAAAAGATGTCTCAAGAACTCAATGATTTCAAAGATAAAATGATCAAAGATTTTGAAACACTGAGGCAAGAGGTTGCAGCCCTAAAGGATCTGAAAGACATGGTTTTATCTCCCTTAAAATCTCTTGGAGGAGTTGATTGGCTTGATTTCTCATGCTGCCAGTGTTCTGCTGGTTCTTTCCCATATAAATTTTCAGTTTGTGTATATATACTATACTTTCTAAGTTGGAATGTTAGGTTTTTCCCTAAATGGCTATTAAGAGATCATTTAATTGGGAACACTTAGTCAACATGCTAGAGGCCTGTTTGGCAACTAAAACTGGTCTGGTGAGATCAGATTCCAAGGCCCCAGGAAACTGAGCTCATCACCCCTTCACCCCTTACTGTATAAATGAGGTAGAGCTTGTACCTGCTCATATAAGCCTCTTGAAGCTCCCTCCCAGGGCTACAGGGTGAGAGTTTCAGCCTTGCTTTCTATAAGTTGAGTAGTAAACCGCTTCAGGGTGAACCTCAAGATGAGGGTCCTAGGCTGGAGGAATACCCAGTTAGCTAAACTGTTTCTGTGCAGGTTATCAGCCCACCCTTCACACAGTTTAAAATAACCTGTTTTTTTTTTCATTGGAGTCTCTGCTACAAAATATTTAAACAATTGTAGCCCCTGCCAGTGGCTAAAGGTGGGGGATCTGCTGACCACCTCAACAGATCCTGTCCCCGTGGTACAAATGCCCCTTGTGCAAACAAATTCAAAAGGTGTGTTTCCCGCCCCCTTGGATCCTGGATACAATGTGCCTATGGGCTGTGGGAGGGGATCTGCTGCCTGTGGTCTGCTTCCCAGGCCTTCCCAGTGCCCAGGCTAGATCTATCTCTCTCCAAGTTGGCAGGAGGGGATCCAGGATGCCAGACTCAGACACTGGACAGAGGCACTCCAGAGGGAAGGGGAAAAATACTCCCTATCAGGAGGGAGACTCAGGAGGGACCACACCACGCCAAAGTCACTGCAGCCAGCCACAATTTGCTCTTGTGGGGACACTTGGCTCATGAGACTATGTAGAGGACCACCAGAGGTCCCACTAGACACACTGGAGGCAAGTCCCTTCTTTCCACCTCCCATGGCCATTTAAAGTTCTGGTTGGTTACGATGAGAGAGAAGCCCTAATCTATTTTCTTGAAATAGCAAAGTAATTCTTCTAACATACTATTTAGTGCTATCAAGTTTCCATCTGAAAAGATCTGGTTACTCATTTTCATCTCACATCTTCATTTCTACCCTGAACTCCAGACTCACAAACATAATTGCCTGGGTGTCATTTCCACATTAATGGTCATCTTATATTCACCTTGGTCAAAACTGAACTCTGGATCCCTTTGAAACCTGCCCCTTTCAAGCCATTTCCCATCTCATTAAATGGCTCCCTCTGGCCCCAGTCACTCAAGTTCTAGACCTTGAAATCCACACATGCCGTCACACACGCCACACCTCATGCTACAACCACTCTCCTGCATCTGACTTTGAAGCACACCCACTTGCGGCCCCTCATGTGACTGTCACTGCTTCTGTGAGGTCAAACTACTGCAGCTCTCAGGAAGCTCCTGAATCCACCTCCTAACCCATCACTCTCTTTCTCCTGGGCATTAGTGCTCACACATGACTCAGAATTATTCTTTAAAAACCTGAGTCAGATTTTGTCACTCCTGTGAGCATAACCCTCAGTGGTTTGCCATCTCATGGAGGGAAAGTCCGAAGTCTTCATGTGGTCCTCTCAGGACCTCCTTGACATGTCACTTCCTGGTACTGACTTCATCCCTTCCCATTCCACCCACCCTGCTGTAGCACCACTGGTCTTCTTATTGCTCCTAGGACTTGGGGAGCTCACACTTTACTCACATCCTGTGCTGTTTTTTTCCTTGGATCAAAAATCTCTGCATGTGCCCTTGCCCCTTCTGGCTTCAGTTAGGTGCCTTCCATGTGTCTCCTTATCAGAGTGACACATTCAGTGCAAAGATCACTCCCAGGACCTCTCTGCTATGGCCACCATTCCATCTGCCTATCATCTCTCTTCCTCTTGTGCTGCTGTGATCTCACAGCACCTTCCATCCCTTGTCTCACATTGGCTTGTAAGTTCCCAAGACCAGGGACTTTGTTTTATTCCTGCTCTATTTCTAGAGCCTATATCACAGATAGTAATCATTCCATAAATATTTAGTAAATGAATGATTCCTAGGGCCACCCCCCAAACCACTAATACTGCTGCCCTTTGCACTCTGCCCTGGGTGGGACAGAGAGATTGTGTTTTCTTTGTTCTCTATACCTTATCTCAATTCACACAGTGTGTGTGTTACAACAAGAGTTGTTTTATATCCTTGTTGTTTATTCCAGCCATCCTGTCTAGTCTACCCATAAAAATAATGCCTCTTCTTCTAAACAATATTCTTCTTATTTATTTACCCATTCAAGGCAACCAGCAAGGTTTTATAATTTCTGATATTTTAAAAACCATCATTTAAAAAAAATCACATAGAATAAAACGTACTCTTCATTTGTATACAAGTCTGAATTTTAACATGCTTATAGATTCTTATAACCAAATACCACTATCAGGAAGCAGAATATTTTTATCTCTGGTGTGTGTCACTTCAAAGTCAAATCTTCTCCTCAAACCAAGCCCCTGAAAATTCCAGAGCTCCTTCTCTACAGTTTGGTGTTTTCCAAAATGTCCCATAAAGTTTGCAACCTTTTGAGACGGCTTTTTGTTTTTTTAATTTTTGGCAACTTAGCCCAGTATTTTGGAAACTCATGCATATTCTTTGTGTATGAATCTCTGGTTCTTATTTATTTGAGTTGCATACCCTCCTACCTGTGTCCCACAGCTTATTTACCCATGTGCCTATTGAAGCATATTTGAGTTTTTTCATTTTTAGCAATTATTAGTAAAGCTGTTATATACATTTCTGGATAGATTTTCATAAAATATATAAGTTTCAACTTCTCTAAGGTAAATATCATCAGTGGGATTGCTAGGTCACATGGCAAGAATGTGCTCAACATTACAAGACACTGCCATACTGCTTTCTGGAGGAGCTGCACCATTTCACACTCCCCCAAACAATGCATGGGAGTTTAGGAGCTTTAGATTCTCAACAACACATGGTAGTGTGATTCATAAATAAAACATAGTTAGTCTAAAAAAATGAGTAATGCTATCTTAAAGTGATTTTAATTTCTGTTTCTCTTGTGGCTAATAATGTTGAACATTTTTTATGTGTTTTTTTTTTTTTGCCAATTTTCCTAATTTTGTCGAGTTAAGTTTGTTATTAATTTTTAATAAATTTTAAGTCTATTCTGTATACAAGTTCTATGTTAGACACATGATTTGCAAGTTTTTTCATCCTGTCTATAGCATCTCTTTTCATTCTCTTAGTGTTTTTGAGGAACAGTTTTCATTTTCATAAAATACAATATATCAGAATGTTTATGGATTATTCTTTTGGTGCTAAATCTAAGAATCCAAGGTCACATTTTTATTCTGAAAGTTGTGTATTTTTGTATTTTCTATTTACATATAGGAATTGACCTAAGCTAATTTTTTTAAAGGTGTAAGTTTTGGTAGGAGTTCATGTTTTTGCATATGGTTTTCAAATCGTACTAACATCATTTGTTGAAAAGACTGTTTTTACTCAATTGTATTTCCTTGCATTTTTGTCAAAAACCAATTGAGAATTATTTGGAAGGATATATTTCTGAACTGTTGATTCCATTCCATTGGCCTGGATGTCTCTATCTTCTCAAGGTGTGATTGTTGTGAGTTTGTTTTGTCTTAATATGGATAGTGCAAGTTCTCCTATTTTATTGTTCTTTTTCAAGATCATTTAGTTATTCTAATTCCTTTCCTTTACACAAAGATTTATATATTTACAAAAAATGTGTATTGGGTTTTTGAGTGGAATTGAATTAAATGCCAGATCAATTAGGAGAGCATTGACATCTTAACTTTCAGTCTTTCAGATTTATTTAGGTTGTTGATTTCTTTCACCAGCTTTGCATAGTTTTTAGCATATAGATCCTGAACATATTTCGTATGTATACTAAAGTATTTTTGAGAAATATTGTACATGGTATTGTTTTTCAAATGTTGAAATGTTTTTTAAATGTTGGTATCCAATTATTATTTTTTCCTATTAAATTATAGCTATGTATATTAATGCAATGATGGGGTACAGTGTGGTGTTTTCATTTACAATTTGAAATATTTTCATCAAACTGGTTAAAATAGCCTTAATGACATTTTCTTAGTTATGGTATTAAGATGTTTATATTCTACTGTTAGAAAGATTCACTTGTACCCTTATAAGATAAACCACAGTGGTGATCCCTCCAATCACCCTCCTTCCACCCATGCCCTCTTCACTTCCCCTCCCCATATTCTTAGGCAATAATTAGGTTATAGATTTCATATGAAAGCTATAAATTAGTTTCAAAATAGGGCTGTGTACATTGGATACTTTTTCTTCCATTCTTGTGATACTTTGCTAAGAAGAACATTTTCTAGCTCTATCCATGTAAACATGAAGGAGGTAAGGTCTCCATCTTTCTTTAGGGCTGCATAGTATTCCATGGTGTACATATACCATGGTTTATTGATCCATTCATGGATTGATGGGCACTTGGGCTTCTTCCATGACCTGGCAATTATCAATTTGGCTGCAATAAACATTCTGATACAAATATCTTTGTTGTAATGTGGTTTTTGGTCTTCTGGATATATACCTAATAAAGGAATTGCATGATTGAATGGCAGGTCTAGTTTTAGTTCTCTAAGTGTTCTCCAGATGTCTTTCCAAAAGGAACTTATTAGTTTACATTCCCACCAGCAGTATTGAAGTATTCCCTTTTCTTCACATCCACACCAGCATCTCTGGTTTTGGGATTTTGTGATGTGGGCTAATCTTACTGGAGTTAGGTGATATCTCAAAGTAGTTTTATTTGCATTTCTCTGATGATTAAGGATGGTGAGCATTTTTTTTGTATATCTGTAGGCCATGGACCTATCTTCTTTAGAGAAATTTCTCTTCAAATCCCTTGCCCACCCTGAGATGGGATCACTTGTTCTCTTCTTGCTAATATGTTTGAGTTCTCTACGGATTCTGGTTACTAAAACTTTGTCAGAGACATAACCTGCAAATATCTTCTCCCATTCTGAGGGCTGTCTGCTTGCTTTACTTACTGTGTTCTTGGCTGTGCAGAAGCTCTTTAGTTTGATCAGGCCCAGTAGTATATTTTTGATGTTGCTTCGACTGCCTGGAGGGTCCTCCTCATAAAATTTTTGCCCAGGCCAATTTCTTCAAGTGATTTCCCTAAACTTTCTTCTAGTATTTTTATTGTTTCATGTCTTAAGTTTAAATCTTTAATCCAATGAGAATCTATCTTAGTTAATGGTGAAAGGTGTGGGTCCAGTTTCAGTCTTTTACAGGTGGCCAGCCAGTTCATCCAGCACCATTTGTTAAATAGGGAATCTTTTCCCCACTCAATGTTTTTAATTAGCTTGTCAAAGATCAGGTAACAGTAAGTAGCTGGATACATCTGTTGGTTCTCTATTCTGTTCCATACATCTAACTCTCTATTCTTGTGCCAGTACCATGCTGCTTTAATCACTATCGATTTATACTATAGTCTGAGGACTAGTAGTGTGATTCCTCCTGCTTTGCTTTTATTTCTGAGTAATGTCTTGGCTACTTGAGTTTTTTTTCTGATTCCATATAAAATGAAGTATTATTTTTTAAAAATCTTTAAAATATGACAGTGGAGCTTTAATGGGGATTGCATTAAAATTATATATTGCTTTGGGTAGTATGGACATTTTAACAATGTTGATTCTTCCCAGCAATGAGCATGGTATGTTTTTCCATTTGTTAACATCTTTAGCTATTTCTTTTCTTAGAGTTTCATAGTTCTCTTTATAGAGCTCTTTCACATCCTTTGTTAGGTAAACTTCTAAGATGTTTGTTGTTATTTATCTTTACTGTTTCTGATTGATGAGATTAGAGATTTTAGTCTTTTTTTTCTTGATTAGGTTGGTAAAAGGTTTATCTATTTTATTGACCTTTTAAAAAAACCATCTTTTTGATTTATTGATCTGTTGTATAATTCTTTGTTTTCAATTTCATTTAATTCTGCTCTAATTTTGGTTATTTCTTTTCTTCTGCTAGATTTGGGATGGGAATGTTCTTCCTTTTCCAATTGCTTGAGATGTCCCATTAAGTTGTTAACTTCCTCTCTGTTCTGTTGAGGAAGGCTTGCAGTGCTATAAATTTCCCCCTTAAGACTGCCTGTGCGGTATCCTAGAGGTTCTGATAACTCATGTCCTCAATTTGTTCTAAAAATTTGGTAATTTCCTTCTTGATCTCATCTTTGACCCATCTATCATTCAGCATAAGCTTATTTAGCTTCCATGTTTTTGTACAAAACTGAAAATTCCTATTGTTACTGAGTTCAACTTTTATTCCATAATTGTTTGAGAAGATGCATGGAATAATTTCTATTCTTTTAAATTTGCTGAGGTTAGACTTGTGACCTAAGATGTGGTCCATTTTTCAGTATGTTCTGTGGGCTGATGAAAAAAATGTGTATGCAGTTTTGTTAGGGTGAAAAGTTCTGTAGGTCCAAAAGTTGAATAGTTAAATTAAGTCTAACATTTCTTTGCTAAGCTTCTTATTGGAAGGTCTGTCCAACACTGCCAAAGGAGTGTTAAAATCTCTGACTATGATGAAGCTGGGAGAGAGCGAGTTTCTTATGCCTGTTAGAGTATCCCTTATAAATTGAGGTGCATTCTGGTTGGGTGCATAGATATTGGTAGTTGAGATCTCATCATATTGAGTATTATCCTTAACAAATATAAAGTGGCCATCCTTGTCTTTGTTTACTTTTGTTGGTTTAAACCCTATTATATCTGTGAATAAAATTGCAACACCTGCTTTTTTCTGCTTTCCATTAGCCTGGAATATAGATGACCATCCCTATACCCTGAGTCTGTATTTATCTTTTAAAGTAAGATGCGATTCTTGAATTACAACAGACGTCCGGTCTGAGTTTCTGTATCCAATAAGCCTATCTGTGTCTCTTTAGAGGACAATTTAAGACATTGATTGAAATTATTGGTAAGCCTGGTAAAATTTTGGGCATCGAGTTGCTCGAAAGTCCAGTAGACATTTTTAATCCTTTCACCACTGTGGAAGTTGGAATTTGATCAATAGTTTCTCAGTTGGTATCCTTTTGTGGTGGAGGATTGCACTGGTCATTATGGAGGATAGGTTTGAGAATTTCCTTGAGAGCTGGTTTAGTTATGGCAAATTTCTTCAACATGTGAATGTCGTTAAAGTATTTAATTTCTCCATCATAGATGAAACTCAGTTTAGCTGCATACAGGATCCTGCATTGAAAGTTATTTTGTTTTAGGAGATTAAAAGTTGATGACCATCCTCTTCTGGCCTGAAAGGTTTAAGCAGAGGGATATGCAGTCATCCTAATACTCTTCCCCTTGTAGGTTATGGTTTTCTTATGTCTAACGGCTTTCAGAATTTTCTCTTTCATATTAACTTTAATGAAGTTAATTATGATGTGCCTGGCAGATGTCTTGTTCTTGTTGTGCTGGGGTTCTGAAACTATCTGCTATCTGAATTTCAGAATCTCTTGGCAAGTCTGGAAAGTTCTCTTTCATAATTTCATGAAGAAGACCCTCTGTGTTTTGTGAAGCAACTTCATTGCCTTCAGGGATTCCTATTAGGCTAATAATAGTTTTCTTCGAATTATCCGAGAGCTCTCTGAGAGGAAGATCTGTTTTTGCTCTCCATTTCTTTTCATCTTTGAGCTTTTGGGCTCATTCAAAGGCTTTGTCTTCAATGTTAGAGATCCTTTCTTCTGCCTGTTCCATTCTATTACTGAGGGATTCTACCATACTTTTCACATCTTTGATGGCTGCAAAGTCTTGCCTCAATGTTTCAAAGTCTTTGATCATTTTATCTTTGACATCATTGAATTCTTGAGATATCTTTTGAATAATTTCTTGAAATTCTAATTTCCTCCTTTCTTCCATTCTATTAATTTTATTTGCTATCCAAATTCTGAATTCGATTTCTGACATCTTAGCCATCTGTTTACTGATGAGGTCTTCAATTGCATCTGTCCCATTTTTCCTTGGGGGAGTTGATCTACTTTGGCTATTCAAATTGCCAGAGTTTTTCCACTAATTCCACCCCACAGTGAGTTTACACTGTTTGGATACCTTATCAGAGCCATTCAGTCAGTGCCTGCCACTGGAGAAGGTGCCGACTTCTTCTGGTTGCCCAGGGAGACAGGACCGTCTGTTGTCTTCTCCCAGTTCTCAGGCACTAGGGTGATGGGGGAGGGGAATGGGAGCAGCTGCACGAAACATGTGGAGCCAGATCAGACCTCTTGGGCCCTTTGGGGTGACTGGGGGGCAGGAGAACAGCAGTGGCTGGATCAGTCCTATTTGGCCCCTCAGGACAACTGGGGGGGGGCAGGGAAATAGCAGTGGTGGGACCAGTCCTTGGTTGGGCCTGCCAGGTCTACTAAGGGGCAGTGGAACAAAAGTGGAGGTGTGGAGCACAATAGCAGCCAAATCAGTCCTACTTCAGCCCCACCAGGGCAACCAGGGGCAAAAGAACAGCAGTGGCTGGATCAGTCCTTGTTGTGCCCCACTGGGGCCACCAGAGGGCAGAGGAATGGCCGGATCAGTCCTGGTTCATCCCAGGGCCACTAATGGCAGTGGCTGTTTCAGTCCTAGTTCAGCCCTGCTGAGGCAACCAGGGGGCAGGGGAACAGCAGCAATGGCATGGCTATGCACAGGGCCAGATCAGTCCTAGTTCAGCCCTGGGGCAATGGGGGGGGTAGGGGAATGGCAGCGGTGGTGCAGGGGACTCACACAGCCAAATCAGTCCTAGTAAGGCCCCATGGGGGAACAGGGAGCAGGCAAATGGCAGCAGTGTGCAGGGAATATGCGCTGCCAGATCAGTCCTAGTCCAGCCCAGTCAGGGAGACCGAGGGGCAGGGGAATGGCAGCAGCTATGTGGGGAATGCGCAGCTGGATCAGTCCTAGTTTGGCCCCACTGGGGCAACCCGGGGGCAGGGGAACAGCAGTGGTGGCCCAGGGCACATGCATGGCCAGATCAGTCCTGGTTCAGCCCACCGGGGTGACTGGGGAGCAGGGAAACAGCAGCAGCAGTGCCTTGAACGTGGCTGGATCAGTCCTAGTTCAGCCCTGCCAGGCGACCCCAGGGCAGGTGAAAGGGAGCAGCCATGGGGAATGTGTGGCTGCAAGGCTGGGATAGTGTGCTTGGTCCTGCAGGTGGGGGGATACTACTCTTGGGCCTCACCTCACTGTCTCTGCAGGGAAGGGGGAAAGGGTGGACTGGAGATTCAAAATGGCAGTTGAAACTTTAGTTCAATTTTTCTGCCTGGTGAGAGGGTGTTTGGAGTCTCAGCAGGGTCCCTCCAGGAGTGTGAGTAGACCCCAAAGCCTGTAGCTCTCACATATGGGGTGAGATAATAGGTCCTCAGTTCATCTCTCGCCTATAGGAAGCTTACAGGAGCAGACAAAGAGAAAACAAAGAGAAAAACACAGCTCTCTTGGGGGCATGGATGGACAGTTTTCCTTTGAGGTGCTCCATATACCTGTAAGTTGCACTCCAGGAGTCACAGCTTGCCTCACCAGAGATGTCCTGCAGGTATGACTCTTCTCTCTCAGCTGGGCTCCTAGTCTTCAACTTTGTTGGGTGTTTTCTGGACTTTATCCTTCCCTCTGAACGGGAGCATCTGTCGGAGGCTGGTACCTGTCGGCCATCTTGCCCCCTCCCTCCCAGACCCTGTCTTTATTCAATCGCCATAGCACATAGCTTGCAAGAGAGAGGATATTTTTCCCCATTTGAGAAGGGAAGATGTACTCACCTCCAGGTGCACAGTCTAGGCTTGCCTTAACCCAATGAAGACTTCTTTCCTAAGGGTGAGGGCGAGTGACACCTCCCAGCCCAGGATACCCAGGGAGTGACTTAGAAATGGACCAGAGCTTGGGGCAGGGCAGTTTCCAATTATTTTTAACTATTATATAGAAACACAAATGATTTCTGAAATATGTACTTATATGCTGTGGTCTTCCTAAGCTTATTAGTTTCAGATATTTTTTACAGATCATTTCTTCCACATAAACATTCATGCATTTTCTGAATGAATGATAGTTTTTTATTTTTCTTAACAATCTTTATAATATTGTTTTCCTTGTCTCATTGCACTCCATACTGTTTTCCAGAGAAGTTGTACTAATTTGCAGCTCCATCAACAGTGTATAAGTGTCCCTTTCTCTTTGTATCCACAGGAACATTTATGGGTTTGTACTTTTTAATAAAGTCATTTTGTCAAATGGGTAATGTCATATCTCATTGTGGCTTTAATTTGCAACAGATAATTTCTAAGAAATATTAACCAATCCAATACACCAATATATAACAAAAATAAAAGTCTATGCCCAAATATGATTTTTCTTAGGAATGTAAGGCTGGTTCAATATTCACACCCAGCTAATATGTGGGTGAAAGCAAGAGTAGACTGGCATGCCTCCCCGAAATCTTGAGCAGGTTATGATGCCAAGTTTCAGGTCTACCATTACAGTGCATGCACACCACACCTATGCTCGTGAAAGGGGGATTGAAATGTCCTGCAGAGTAGATAAGAAAGTAGTCTGGGTAATGTCTAGTTGTAGATTGATAGCTTAAATATAACTAGGAAATAATTGATAGTTGACCCCACACATACCCTGCAGCCTTAGGCACCTTAACCTAATGGCTATAACTTTCCTTCCTTATCTTTTCCCCCAAATATTCTTTGATTTTTAGCTTGGCACTCCCCTATCCTGCAGCCTGACAACTTTCTTCCCTAAACAAAGAACTCCCTGTTTAATCAAAACATTAAACTGTTACCTTTTCACTTTTTACTTTATGAAAACATGCCAAATTTTCTAAATAAATATAGCTCTAAGTCCTGGACTTGAGACGGCTCTTTGTTAGCCTTGCAAGTGGCTGGCACCTTGTCGTCTCTCATGGGTCAGAACTCTGTGTGTGTGTGTGTGATTGTTCTCAGCCTTTCTCTCCCTTTGCCAGACCCAAGGTCAGGTTTCCACCTGAGGAGGAATCTTCAGTCTGCAGTTAACAGCTTAGTTCCCAAGTTGCTACACTAATGCTTCTATTTTGATATCAGACTAGTGACTTCAGTGTAAATGTATTTATAAGAACCATATTTTTTTTCTTTTTCCTCTTCAAGGGTGACAATAATAGCTTTCTTCCATTCCATATAGGATATGATGTTATTTTTAATTTACTACCTTGCTGCAATTAGGGGCTGTTTCAAGGCCTTCAAGTGGAAGAAAAGGAAAGTAAAACAGAAGGAAAATGGTGGATGAGAGTGAACCATTGTAAACTTCATTAACAATCCCAATGCCAGCTGCCCTGCCACGGATTGCAGAAAAGAGCAATGGGGTGAATTATGTTGATAAATAAGTTCTCTCTCATGTTCATCTAAAAGGAGAATTGACCCCTGAACAGATAGCAATAGCAGGACACATTCCCCAGGGCTATGCTGAAGTTCTCTATTGCAGTATATCAGCTGGATGTTTCACTGAACATCTCATTGGTTCACCATATTGCTGAACTTCACCAGAATAGTGAATATGTGATATAATGATGCTGATCTTTGCAACTTTTACAGTGTCTTTCACTAGTATGTGAAAAAGGGATAGGCATAGGATATGAAACTTATGTTTGGCATAATTCCAAAGTTTCCTGTTAACCCCAAAATAGTATTTTTAATTTTTTAAAATTTCAGAATATTACTGGAGTCCAAATGTTTTGGTTACATGGATTACTTTTGTTAAGTAGAAAATGTATGTTAGTGTTGATTCTTTTTCCTCTAGTGCCTATCTGAATTCAGGGGTGTAACTTTCACTGAAAAATGCATCAGAAAATGCATGATTATATCCAAGTATTTCTTATAATGATGTGAGCCAAGGGTCATCAAACTTTTTAAACAGGGGGTCAGTTCACTGTCCCTCAGACCGTTGGAGAGCCAGACTGAGGGCCCTGGGATGAGTCAGCTGCTAAGCAGGACAGGCAGCAGCAGCAAAAACGCCTGGCAGGCCAGATAAATGTCCTTGACAGGCTGCATGTGGCCCACAGGCCATAGTTTGAGGATGCCTGATGTGAGCCATGATGTGACTTTTTATTTACAGCATTATTAGATTATGATAACTTAATATTTCTATTTCTTTTTTTGTTTGTTTGTTTCTTGCTCTCTTTCTTTTTTTTTAAGACAGGATTTTGCTCTATTATACAGTAACACAATCATACCTCACTGTAACCTAACATTCCTAGCCTCAAGAGATCCTCCTGCCTCACCTCCCAAGGACCTAGGACTCCAGATTCCCACAACCACACCCTGAACTGAGAAGTGTGAACCTCAAGATAGGTGCATGATAGGGAAGCAGGTTATTTTCCTACCACAGAATAAAACAACTGTGACAACATAGACCCCTCGTGGTAAACAAAGTTCAGACATCTACCCGCTGGCTTCAGTTATAGCTGGCTTTCACCAGTAAGTGCCACCTACTGATCAGGAAGGGTGGCATGCACAATGCAACATAGTCCTACTGTTCAAGGCCATAGTGCTGGAGAAGCAGACACATTTCCAAGACCTCTGCAATTCCAGTACTCCAGAAGGTACTGAGCTTACTCCTATACTCATCACATCTCTACTCAATGACCATCTGAGAAAGCCACTGCACAAAGGGCATATGCAACCAAGGACCTCTAAGAGAGAGAGACTTGGCTTCCAGAAAGCACCAAAAATTGAAGGCAAACAATAAAACATAACATGCAACATACTCATACACTTAAGTAGGGCAGATAAATTACATTAAAACATTGACAAAACCAACACTGCACCATTGAAATGAGAGTAATCTCAAAAATAAGAGGTGACAATTTCTCCAGATGAGAAGGAACCAGCAGGAACACTGTTGGTTTTTCTGGAGTGATAGACATATTCTGTCTTGTTGGTTACAAAAATCCATATGTATGTTAACACTCAGAACCAGCATAAGAACTCTGGCAGTATAAAAAAGCAGGCTGATTTCATATGTACAAAGGATTGTGCTAGCACTCCAGCAATGAATTCCAAACAAAAGAAAAATTCAAAATTTAGATTGCAAATTGAGCAAGTAAGCTCAATGAGATTCAAAAGAAAGTTTAAAATGACACAGAGACCAAATAGTAATTCAAGACATGAATGAATAATTCAACAGGGACAAATTTGTTTATAAAAACACCAAACTTCTGAAAATGAAACACTCATTTAGGGACTTAAAAATACAGTGAAAAGATTTAACTATAAACCAAGCAGAAGAAACAATTTCACAGCTTGAAGAGATTATGAATTAACACAGTCAGACAAAATAAAAAAGAACAATGAAAAGAAATGAATAAAATCTCCAAGAAACATGGGACTATGTAAAATATATAATCCTAAGAATTATAGGTATTGCTGAGGGAGAAGAAGAAAAAGAAAAAATCTTTTAAAAATAAACCTATTCAAAACAATAACTGAGGAAAACTTCTCTGGTCTTAGTAGGGATTTACACACCAGATACAAGAAGTTCAATGAACTTCTGGAGGATTCATCACAAAAAGGGCTTCACCAAAGCACTCAAGTCATCAGAGTGGTGATAGAACAAATCACATTGGTGAAGGAACAAATACTAAGAAGATGCATTAAGTAACTTCTAAAGGAAATCCCATTGGACAAATAGCAGATTTCATAACAAGAAAGCTTAGAAGCCAGAAGGAATCAGGGTCTTATTTTCAACCTGAAATAGAATAACTGTCAGCCAAGAACTTTGTATCTTGTAAGACCAAGTTTCATAAATAAAGGAGAAATAGTCTTTCCCAAACAAGCAAATACTAAGGGAATTTGTCACCCATAGAGCAGCCCTACAAAAATGTTCAAGAGTCCTAAACATTGAAACAAAAGGTTGATACATGACAGTATAAAAACATGCACAAGTATAAACCTCACAGGGCTAAGAGATTAATGCAATGGAGAATGCAAGCCAACTAGGTAACAATTGACATGATGATTGAGACAGAATCTCATATATTAATATTAACTATTAATGTAAGTGTACTAAATGCCCCCACTTAAAAGATATAGATTGACAGAATGGATAAAAAAACATGATTCAGGTATCTTCTGTCGAACTTCAAGAGACACATCTAACTCATAAAGATCATTATAGAATTAATGTAAAAGTGTGGAAATAATATTCCCCACAAATGGAAACCGAAAGCAAGTGGGTTAGCTCTTCTTCTCTCAGATAAAACAGACTTCAAATCAACAATAGTGAAAAAAAGACATAAAGAATTTTGTTATGTAATGATAAAGGGATCAATTCAACCAAAAAAAGGTAATGATCCTAAATATATATGTACCTAACACTAGGAATCCTAGATTCATAACACAAATACTATTAGATCTAAGGTAAGATGTAGACAATAGTAGTGGGGAGGCGACTGCAACACTCCACTGAAATCACTAGAAGGAGGCAGTAAATTAACAAAGAAACTTTTGGCTTAAACTGGACTCTAGAACAAATGAACCAAACAGACACAGACCATTCTACTTCCAAACTGAAGAATATATGTTCTTATCAGCATACGGAACATTTTCTAAGGTAGACCATATGTTAAACCAAGCCACAAAACAAATCTCAATAAAAATTTAAAATTTATATAAATCACAACAAGTACTTTCTTATACCACAGTGGAATAAAACTAGAAATCACCCCCAACAGAGATTCTCAAAACTATACAGCCACAGAGCAATTACATAAGCTATTTCCCAAGGATTTAGAATCAATGAAGATATCAACCTGGAAATACTGAAAAATTTCAAAGTAAACAATGATATTGACACAAATTACTAAAATCTCTGGCATACAACAAAAACAGTGCTAAGAGAGAAGTTTATAGTACAAAATGTTTACATGAGAAAGTAAGAAAGATCCGAATTAAACCTGATCTCACACCTTAAGAGGCTAGAAAAAGATCAAACCAAATGCAAGCTAGTAGAAGAAAAGAAACAACAAAGACCAGGGCAGAAGTAAAGAAAATTGACACCATAAGAAGGATCGGTGAAACAAAAAGTTGGCTCTTTGACACTATAAACAAAATTGATAGAATGGCAAGATTAACCAAGAAAAGTAGAGAGAGGATTCATATAAGCTCAATTAAAAATAAAAAGTACATTAATAACCAATACTACCGAAATAGCAAAGACCATCCAAGATTCCATGAGCACCTCTGTGCACACAATCAGAGAATCTAGGGGACATGAAAGTATTCCTGAAAACATAAAAGCCTCCAAGTTTTTTTTTTTTTTATTAATTGATTTCTGTGTACATTGATGCAAACATGGGGTACATTGTGCTGTTTCATATACAATTTGAAACACCTTCATCAAGCTGGTTAACATAACTTTCATATCATTTGTTTAATCATTGTAT
>CAUYQV010088101.1:0-19504 GCA_963574575.1 Galagoides demidoff
CCTGTGGTCCCAGCTACTTGGGAGGCTGAGGCAGGAGACTCGCTTGAGCCCAGGAGTTGGAGGTTGCTATGAGCTGTGATGCCATGGCACTCTACCCAGGGGGATAGCTTGAGGCTCTGTCTCAAAAAAAAAAAAAAAGATTAATACCCCTAAGCCTACCTCAGCTACACCCTCCGCCCTTAGTGTCCTGATGGAAGGCAAAATTATAGGGCTTGCTTCTCTGGGCTGTGACCCAAGTCCACCACACTGTGCCTGCTGGAGGTGGATGCAGGGTACATAATCCACAGGGAAGCCATGCAACAGCCTGGCACCAAACTCCTCAGTGAGCACCAGGGGAGATTTGGGGGGAGGCCCGTTCATTAACACTTGCTCCACAAGGAGCAACAGCCTCCCTGAAAGGCCACCCCCACCAGCTTCGAGCAGTTCTGCATCAACTACTGTAACGAGAAGCTGCAACAGCTCTTTATCCAGCTCATTCTGAAGCAGGAGCAGGAAGAGTACGAGCGTGAAGGCATCACCTGGCAGAGTGTGAGCACCGTGCTGGTGGGATGACTCAGCAAGCGGGGCACACAGGGGTGTCAGGAGCCCCTGGGAGGAGAGGCCCCTGGGCTGGCTGGCAGGTGCTGAATGAGGGGTGCCAGAGGGGATGTGGCTGGGAAGTCCTCAGCAGCTGCCTTGCTGACTGCCTCCACCCCAGGTTGAATATTTCAATAATGCCACCATCGTGGATCTTGTGGAGCGGCCCCACAGGGGCATCCTGGCTGTGCTGGACGAGGCCTGTAGTACTGCAGGCACCATTACCGACCGCATCTTCCTGCAGTCCCTGGACACATACCACCGCCACCACCCACACTACAGCAGCCGCCAGGTGCCCGCATCTGTCCCAGTACTGGCATGGTGGGCTGGTGGGATCTGTCCCACAGGCAGCAAGCTGCTTGTGCCTGGTGGGGCTTGGGCAGTGACCCAGCTTTATTGTCATTGCCTCACTGTGGTAGTCTCCTCTGCCCCAGTGGGATGGAGGCAGACCTGCCACATACATACACCTCTGTGACTTGGCCTTGGCCTGTCCCCGCAGCTCTGCCCCACAGACAAGACCATGGAATTTGGCCGAGACTTCCGGATCAAGCACTATGCAGGGGACGTCACGTAAGGGCACCCCTCCTCCCCATGTCCTGGGCCTTCCCACAGGCCTTACTGCATGTGTCACAGGACAGAAGTGCTCAAGGGGAATGGCCGGGAGATGGACATCATTAGCCCTTCTGCCACCCCCATCCCTTAAGACACTGATAATCCACCCATCACCAGATTCACAACTAAAGAGCAGCAAACAGGGTTTGAAGATAGTGATTCTCAGCCCTGGCTGCATTCATCTGCAGACTTTTAACAAACACCCACATTTCATGTCTGGGCCTTTGCATGGAGGCATCTGCTGGGGGAGCTAGAGGTTGGCATGTTGGGGGTTGAAGAGGCAGAGGGGGCCAAGATTCTGCATCTCTAACAAGCTCCCAGGTGACACCTCGCTGTGTCCTACAGCCATGCTCTGGGCACAAAGGTCAGAGATCATCATGATGATTATTAATTTACTTGAGGTGACTCACTCACAGAGAGGTACGAGTGTCTAATATGAACTTCTCAAGGAGAGGTAAATAGAGTAGACAATGAAGACACAGCATCCAGATGTCAAAACTGTTCCCCCAAATCAGAACCTTCACAGGTGCTGCAGGTAGAGAGCCTCAGATTAAAATAGACCTGAGTCTCAGGATTTCCTGGTCATAATTGTAGTCCCTGATATTCATCAAAACTCAGTAGGCGCTGTTCCAAGCAATTAATTGATGTACAGAGAGGTGGAATGGCACACTCAAGTTCACACAGCAAGTGTGCATGTGGTCAACCTGGGACTCAGTGCTAGGACATTTGGCTTCAGAAATGGGGACTTAACTACTCAATTCATCTTTCAGGAGAGAAATTTCTCCTGAGGGAGGGAGTCTTAGGTGATGAAAGAGAAAGGAGGTATAAGGGGGAAGGAGAGGCACCAGGCCAGGTGGCAGGGAGAGAGAGACTGACCTGGAACAGAGCAGGGGAGGAGGTTGGGGACCTCCTGGGGGTTGTCAGTGCTCTAATAGGCTCAGCCGCTGCCCTAACGCCCCGCCCTTCCTGGCCCTGGCAGGTACTCCATGGAGGGCTTCATTGACAAGAATAGAGACTTCCTCTTCCAGGACTTCAAGAGGTTGCTGTACAACAGGTGAGCGTAGCCAGATGAGCATGTAGGTGCAGAGGCTAGTACCCTGACCTGGCAGGTGGACAGCCTGAGGCACAAAGCTAAGGTGGGGGTGGGTGAGGCTGCTCTCCCTGGAGGGTGGCTAGGCATGACACTTGTGTCTGCAGCATGGACCCCACCCTGCGGGCAATGTGGCCAGAGGGGCAGCAGGACATCACAGAGGTCACCAAGCGCCCCCTGACGGCTGGCACACTCTTCAAGAACTCCATGGTGGCTCTGGTGGAAAACCTCGCCTCCAAGGTACATCCCACCCCACCCCTACTCCTGCCCTTCTGGATTCTTCTGGCCCTGAGTACCAAGTAGTGCCCCTGACCACCTCTGCACACCATGAGGGCTAGTAGGGTAGGATCTCATCCTGTCTGGGGAATTACATCTGCTCCAGCTTGGGGACCCTGATCACTGCACAAGTTAGATGTGAGGGCTCAGGAGCTGGGCTGAGGCAGGATCAATAATGGAGGACTTCACTGAATTCGAACCCAGCCTTGTTCTCACCTCATTGTCTCTCGGGCAGGAGGAGGGGGGAAGACCTTGCTGGGAGCATGGCTTGGCCAAGCCAAGCTCCTGCCAAGAGCTGGGGACTTTTCTGGCAGCAAGTGTCAAAGGGACAAGAAACTGGCACTAGCTTTCTTGGGGAGCTTTGGGCCCAGACAGCAGGGGACCTGAGTCAAGGGGACATGGCAGGACAATAGGATCCAGAAACCTCAGCCCCTCTCAGAAGGAGAAAGCAAGGAGAGAGGTGAAGCCCACTCCTGGTCCCTGGGCTAGAGACTGGCTCTGGGCCCAGCCTCCTCACTGGCTCCTGCTCTAGCACTTCAGGCTTTCAGGGCCCTATTCTGCTATGATTGCCCTTGTGCCCGACTCTTGTCCTGGCCTAGGATCTTAAGAGTCAGGGAAGCTCCTGGCTTGGGGCAGTATCCACAGGGCTGAGGCCCCCTCCAAGTCCCCTCTGTGCCCACAGGAACCCTTCTACGTCCGCTGTATTAAACCCAATGAGGACAAGGTAGCAGGGAGGCTGGATGAGGACCACTGTCGCCATCAGGTTGCATATCTGGGCCTGTTGGAGAATGTGAGGGTTCGCAGGGCTGGCTTTGCTTCCCGCCAACCATATTCTCGGTTCCTGCTCAGGTACTGGCACCAACACCCATCACTCTGTGGGCTGGCCCAGGGAGTAGGAACAGAGGGTCCCTAAATAGTGCTTTACAAAATGTCAAGACAAGCAATGCCAGCATGCAACTGGGCTCAGAATGCTGCAGTGTCTGTGAGGATGTGTAGGAGGACACTGTGTGGGGGAACACACATGAACACAGGTGTCACAGGTGTTCTAGGGATATACCAGGAGGATTTCAGCCTCAGGATGCTCAGTACCCCTCCATCTCCCAAGGGTGGGGTGGGCAGAGCAGGCTCTCACTCTCTCCCCTTGGCCTCATCCTCACTGCCCTATCTTGTGGTGACAGGTACAAGATGACCTGTGAGTACACATGGCCCAACCACCTGCTGGGCTCCGACAAGGCAGCTGTGAGTGCTCTCCTGGAGCAGCATGGGCTGCAGGGGGATGTGGCCTTTGGCCATAGCAAACTGTTCATCCGCTCACCCCAGACGTTGGTCACACTGGAGCAGAGCAGAGCCCGTCTCATCCCCATCATCGTGCTGCTGTTGCAGAAGGTGCAGGGGGTGGGGACACACCATGGAAGAGATGCATGTGCTCTGGGGGCCACAAGTGCACTTACAAGTTCCACAGGAGTCTACTTGGATGGAGACAGGCCAGGATTAAAACTGACTTAAGCAAAAAGTACAGACACAGTTGAGGTACAATAGCTCTGTGGCTGCCAGCTTTAGGAGCAATAGGATCCAGTGCTCAAAACAAGGTTTTCAGGAATCTAGTCTCTGTCCCTCGCTCCCTCTCCTCCCTTCTTTCTTCATTCCCTCTTTCCCTCCTTCTTTCTTTTGAACTACTTATTAGGAAAGAAAAGTCTATCTAGGATGCTTTAGTTGCCCAGCTTCCATTCTGTCACCTCATGGATGGCATGATTTTATGTAGAGGCTAACACCTTTATCCCAACAAGTCTTTGCAGCCATAATCATTTTAGTGTGTATTTCCAAAGGATAAGGATTCTTTCCTTTCTCCCCATAACTTTCATTTTGGAACAATTCAAGCCTATAGAAAAGTTGAAGAACTAGTACTGTATCATAAGCTCTTCACCAGGATTGCTGCAAGGGTGCTTCCTCCTTCCAACCCTCCCTTTATTTCTGTTTCTTCGTTGTTCTCTCTCTCCCCCTCCCATCCTTCTCTCTCTCTCTCTGTCTCTCCCTCTCTGTCTCTCTCCATGCACACACATTTGTACATGTATCTATTTATATTTTCTCCTGAATTATATAAAGTCATGACACCCCTAAATACTTCAGCAGGTATATTCCAAGAACAAGGACATTCTCCTTTGTAACCATGGTGACATTAGCACATTCAGGAAACTTAACACTGATAAAATAATAACCTACATATCTGAATACCATATTTTGTCATTTATATTGCACACATTTTGCCCAAATTTTTGAGGGAAAAATAAGGATGTGAATTACACATGGATAGTACTAATTCTGTATCTATATAAATGTTTTAAATTCTTTTATTTATGCTTATGCATTAAAAATGTAACTCTAGAAAGCAAATACCAATGTGCAAAAAATACCCTAGAATATGGCAATTAGTTTTGTTGAATTTACCACAAATTTGCAACAAAAGCATTTTTGGCCAATGAATAGCAATGTATTTATTTCTCTTTATACTATTCAGGCAGGGGCTAGCAATCTAGCTGATATTTTTACAAAATTCCTTTATAAAACAGAAAACAAGTACCTAGATATAAACAAATAAAAATTTGAATTAAAAAATAAAAACAAAAGTTTTTTCCTGAAAAATGTGGGTGTGCATTATACATGGCAAAATATGGTATCTAATGTGTAGCCCATCCATATTCAAATGTCCTCAGCAGTCCCATTATTACCCATCACATCTTCTTTTTTTTTTTTTTTTTTTGAGACAGAGCCTCAAGCTGTCCCCTTGGGTAGAGGGCCATGGTATCACAGCTCATAGCAACCTCCAACTCCTGGGCTCAAGCGAGTCTCCTGCCTCAGCCTCCCAAGTAGCTGGGACCACAGGCACCCGGCCACAATGCCCAGCTATTTTTTGGTTGCAGCTGTCGTTGTTTGGCGGGCCTGGGCTGGATCCAAACCCGCCACCTTAGGTGTATGTGGCTGGCGCCTTAGCCACTTGAGCCACAGGCGCTGAACCCCTATCACATCTTCTAAAAGTCTAAAATCTAATCAGTGGTCACACCCTGCATTTGTTGTTACCTCTGTCATATCCTCTAAGACACGGGTTGCATAGCACCACTGTCCTCGTTTGGAAACCTCAAACTATTTATGGTTTTCAGTTCCCAGTCTGTACTCAGATTTCCCCAGTTAGCTCCTGATGGTGCTGTTGTACTCAGGGTCTGTTTAAATCTGTGGATCCTTGAACTGCTTTCTTTTTTTTTTTTTCTTTGACACAAAGTGTCAAGCTGTCACCCTGGGTAGAGTGCCGAGGGATCATAGCTCACAGCAACCTCCAACCTGGGCTCAAGTGATCCCCTTGGCTCAGTTTTTTTCTATTTTTAGTAGATATGGGGGTCTTAATTTTGCTCAGGCTGGTCTCAAACTTGTGAGCTTAAGCAATCCACCTGCCTCAGGCTCCCAGAGTGCTAGGATTACAGGTGTGAGCCACCCTGCCCAGCCAGCCCTGAACTGCTTTCCTTGCAGGGTTTCCAGTCTGGGTTTTGATGGTTCCATTCTTGGGATATCTCTCTGTCTTGGGATATCCTGGGAGTTGGAGGTTAAGTCTATACCAGGTCAGATTCCAGGTGAACTCATTAGCAGTTGCCCTTATAAGCAGGAAGAAACCACCTGCATCTGTCCCCATCTCTCTTATCATGTGGGCTTTCTCTCTGTGGGGAATTGTATGTCCCCATCAGTGCCAGTTTCCAGCTTTAAAAGCCTGGAACAGGCAAGCAACTCTTTTCTGAGAGTCTACAGATCCTTGAGTAGTATAGCTGGCCACATTCTCATCCTGGAATCAGCCAGCAGCCAGATGGACATGGCTCCTGGAGCCAGTCTCCTTGGAGATATGCAAGGGGGTGCTCCATGAAGGCTTAGGATCAGGGTTGGGTTACAAGACTGGGGTGTGGCTGGGCTTGACTGTGTATCCCATTGCTCCCGGCCCAACCAGGCTTGGCGGGGCACCTTGGCAAGGTGGCGCTGCAGGCGGCTAAGAGCTGTGTATACCATCATGCGCTGGTTCCGGAGGCACAAAGTGCGTGCTCACCTGGCTGAGCTGCAGTGGAGATTCCAGGCTGCACGGCAGCCCCCACTCTATGGCCGTGACCTTGTGTGGCCACCACCACCTACTGTGCTACAGCCTTTCCAGGACACCTGCCAAGCACTCTTCTGCAGGTATTGCCCTAGCCAGCCATGCTTTCCAGTGCATCCACTGCACACCTCACTGGTCATTTGGCCCCACAGTGCCCAGCTGGGAGATACAGAAGCCCCCTTGATAGGTGGGAAGACTGTGCCACATTATCTGACTGTCTCAAAGTTGGTAGCACAGCCCTGACCATTGTGAGAACTGTGTTGGGCATTTGAGGTCTAGAGCCACATCCTACAGGGATAAGGGTGGCTGTTTGGGGCTGGGAAGAGGAGGGACTCTGCATCTGAGCAGGGCCTTGAGGGCTGAGTAGAAGTTCTCCAAAAGAAAGGCAGAAAAGAAATGGTATGCCCAGAACAGGAAGGTGTTGGGCAGCCGCAGGTCTCAGAGCCACTTTCCATGGATAAGCATTAACCTCAAGGGACTAAGACCAGAGAGGCCAGTAGAAACCGGACATGAAAGGCAGCCAGGCTGAGGGCCCAGCCTTCTCCTGTAGGGAAGGGGTGACAGGAAGGCATTAAGCATGGCGCAGCTTCCATCTGATGGCTCACCCTCTCCAGGTGGCGGGCCCGGCAGCTGGTGAAGAATATTCCTCCTTCAGACATGGCCCAGATTAAGGCCAAGGTGGCTGCCATGGGGGCCCTACAGGGGTTGCGACAGGACTGGGGCTGTCGGCGGGCCTGGAACCGAGACTACTTGTCTTCTGTAAGTGCCAAGTGGACCCAGGGCTGCTGGGGGGATGTGGACACCCATGAGGGCTCCAGACTATCACTGTGCCCGGGCACCCTCAGAATTCCTCTCTCAGGTCCAGGGTGTAACTGTCCTTTTGACTTTCCCTCAGTCCTCACTCTTCTCCCTAAGGGTTCATCCCTGAGGTTTGGGGGTTTTCATCTGGCCTCACCTGCCTGGGTTTTACGGGCCCGCCCTCCACCTCTCCACCCCACCTCAAATTCTCAGGTACAGCCTCCCCAACATGTTCCCAAGTACAGCCTCCCCGCCATGTTCTTGGGTATGGCTGCCCCACCATATTCTTGGGTATACCTTCACCCCATGTTCTCAGGTACAGCCACCCCTCTATGTTCTAGGGTACACTTGCCGTTCCCTGTTCTTGGGTACGGCCACCCCTTGCCACATTCCCAGGTATGCCATCCCCTGACATGTTCTCAGGTGCCCACGCACGTTCTTAGGTATAGCTGTCCTCCTAAGTATTCTCAGGTCAGCTCCCCCACCAGCCATTCTCCAACTTTAGCAGTAAGCCTCTTCTATCTGGTGGGGTCACCTGGTCCTCGCCTTCTGAAGAGGCTGTCTCCAGAGCTCCACAAAATCCAAGCACGGGTTTGAAGAGCAGCAGCCTTTGGGGATGTGTGCAGAGCACAAGGAGGGTGGGCTCAGTCACAGCCTAGAATGTCAAAGTGGCAGGCTCTAGGCCCTTGGCCCTCATATACCCAGCACTGGCAAACCAATGCACACACCTGTGACTTGGTTTCCTGAAGTGAAGGACAGCCAGACTCATTCTTGGAGAGCTATCATCAATCCAGTCTGGTCCCAAGACTCCATCCCAAGCAGCCCCCACCCCTCCATCTATCCTCAGGCCACAGACAATCCTACAGCATCGAGTCTGTTTGCTCAGCAACTAAAGAAGCTTCGGGAGAAGGATGGCTTTGGGACTGTGCTCTTTTCCAGCCACGTCCGCAAGGTTAGAGGCTGGTAAAGGGGGACTTGTGGGCACAGGTGAGGGGGCCACTCAGGAGAGACTATAGGAAGCCCCAGCCCAGGAAGAACAGGGCAGGGGGGATGTGGAAGGGATGGCAGGGGCCTGTGGCAGCACTGACCTGGAATAAGCCCCTCTCCCACAGGTGAACCGCTTCCACAAGCGGCGGGACCGGGCCCTCCTGCTCACAGATCGGCACCTCTACAAGCTGGAGCCCAGCCGGCAATACCGGGTGATGCGGGCTGTGCCCCTCGACAGGGTGAGTGCCATGGGTAGGAGGCCACATGCACAGCATTTTCAAGGGATGCTACCAAGCTGAGGGAGCCCTGCCTTAGCCTTCTCCTGTTCTGTCTGCCTGTAAGGGTCTGGAGTATCCCAAAATTCAGCCCATGGCAGTACCCCTGCAGAAGACCCTGCGGTGGCTTCCCATTGCCCACAGGGTAAAGGCTCTGGCCCTTCATGCCCTGCTGCACAGCTACCTTGCACCACCACACTTTCACATCCCAGCCAAGGCAAACAGCCTCTCTCCCCACCTGTGTCTATCTTGGGAGGGTCTCCCAAGTATTCAGTGGCTCCTGCAGGATCTCATCCTGCCTCTCTTCTGCCTGCTGCTAGCTCTTAGGCTCTTGTGTTCCCTTGCATGGCAGCTCTGTGTTCTCTTAAATTCCCTTTCCTGCAGGACAGGGAGCAGCCTGGGGCAGGGATCCAGGCTGGATCCCCTCTGGGTCTCTCACAGTGTCAGGGATCCTGCAACTGCCAGAGTAGAAGGCCATTAGTGTCTGATACAGCAGCTGAGAACCAGTGTAGCTGTTTACATGAAATTAAAATAAGGTGACCAGATTTTAACATTGGTAAAGTGGGACACCATTGACAGGGGAGTGGGGGTCGGGGTTCTTAATTCAAAATTTAAAAATTTGGTCTATATGGAGCAACAAAAATTTTCATAGAGTGCAAAAATAGTATTGTAATATGTATTTTTTAAATTTCAACATAAGTACAATTTACAAATATAATACATTAAAAAAAATTATGTATAGGGCAGCGACTGTAGCTCAAAGGGGTAGGGCACTGGTTTACCTGGGCAACCTTGCCCAGGAGGGGAGTAGGGAGTTTACATTAGCCTTTTCATTTCCAAATGAAGTTACATTAACTTCTTCATTCCCAAATGGAGTTACATTAACTTTTTCAGCAGCCAAAAACTGTATATTCCCTTCCTATTGTCCCGCCCTTCCCTAGCTTGTCCTGCGTTCTTTCCAAAAACCGGGACTTTTTAAAAATGCCGCAGGACACAGGACAAATTGTTAAAAATCAGGACTATCCCACCAAAAGCTGGACGTCTGGTCACCTTAAATTAAGGTGAAATAAAACTAAAAACTCAGGCCAGGGACATTGGTTCACATCAGTAGTCCTCGCAATTTGGGAGGCCAAGGCAGGAGTTTCTCTTGAGGCCAGGAGTTCTAAGCCAGCCTGGGCAGTAGTAAGACCCCATCTCTACAAAACGTAAGTAAATTAAAAAATTAGTCAGGTATAGTGGCCCACACCTGTAGTTACAGCTACTAGGGAAGCTGAGGCTTGAGCCCAGGAGTTAAAGGGGTCAGTGAGCTATGATGCCAGCACTGCACTCTAGGCTGGGCAACAGAGTAAGACCCTGTCTCAGAACAAAAAAAGTCACCTAAGAACTCAGTCACAGGTGTTCAGTGGTTACCCTGTTGGGCAGCAAGAATCTAGAATCATTCATCATGGCAGAAAGTCCTATTGTATGGCTCCCTGCTCAACCTTCCCCTTTGTCAGCAGGGACCAGAAAGAGAAGGGAGGGAGCGGAAGGACCCTGGGTTAGGGCTCCCCTGTAGGGTTGGGGAGATAGGATCCCGGGGAAGGGGGCAAGTCCAGCGCCCCTTGACCCCAGCTCCCTGTTCAGGTGACGGGGCTGAGTGTGACCAGCGGGCGGGACCAGCTGGTCGTGCTGCATGCCCGGGGCCAGGACGACCTGGTGGTGTGCCTGCACCGCTCCCAGCCACCGCTGGACAATCGCGTTGGGGAGCTGGTGGGCGTGCTGGTTGCGCACTGCCAGGGGTGAGTAGGGCTGGGTGCCGGTGGGCACGGGCTGTGGGCGTGGGAGAAAGCCAACACCGTCGTGACCCAGCCCCTGCTGCAGGGAGGGCCGCGCCCTGGAGGTCCGCGTCTCCGACTGCATCCCCCTCAGCCAGCGCGGGGCCCGGCGCCTGGTCTCAGTGGAGCCCAGGCCGGAGCAGCCAGAGCCTGACTTCTGCTGTGTCCGTGGCACCTTCACCCTCTTGTGGCCAAGCCACTGAGCCAGACTTTCTCCAAGTCCTCGCACCTGGCTGGGCTACCCAGAAGGCAGCGGCCTGGTCACCCGCTCTGAACGGGCACAATAAAGATGCTGAGTCTGCATAGCGTGTCAGGTTTCTGGGGTGGAAGAGCTCTGTCCCTCCATCCCATGTGGAGGGGGCTTCTGGCTGCCTGGGGTCCGGCTCAGCCTGTGCTGCCCCTGCCTGGGCCATGGTCTCCTGCTCACCCCTATGGGGTTACCCTAACCAGAGGAGGAGGCCTGGGGCCCAGTCTGGGGTGAGGTGGCAAGACCTGATCCTCAGGCACACAGCCTAGGGACAGAAGCCATGGTTTGGGAGGAAGCCTTCTCCCCAGAAATCAGTGCTTTTTAATGCCTCATACTGCTGTGGTAAGCCTCACCCTCTCCAGCCCTCCTCCCAGGCTGCTGTCTTAGGGTCAACTTCCCGCAGGCTCGCAGGCTCTGTGAGCAGGGACACAGAGCAGCCCTGAGGACTATCACAGGGTAAGCTGCTAGGAGCTGGGGCCCAGGGCTGATGCTGTTCCTACTGCGTGTAGGTATCTGGGACCAACCAGAGACCTGCTGAACAGCCCAAACCTCTCAGCATCAAGGAATGCATGTCCCTAGGAAGATACTCAAAAGGAGGCCAGGGCAGACATATGCCTCACCCCTCAGGCTGCCTAAGCCTTCCCCAAACCCCACTCCCCACCCTAGCCCCTCATTTCCCTCTCCTCTTTCATCCAGTGGTGTTCCCTTTGCTCTCACAGCTCCCCTTTCCTTCTTATTATGGGGCACCCTAAATTCAGAGGGCATCTCACTTAGTTTGCCACTTTGGTGTGGGGGGAGATTGGCATCTGCCACCGTGGCCCTTGTGTGACACTCAAGGGCTCAGGACTGTCCAGCATCTTCTACTAAGAAGCTTCTACTTACTGAGGCTTCCCTGTCAAATGGCCAGGCACATGCAGGTGCTGAACGTTGGGGTCACCTTCCACATGCAAGTCGTGTCTGGTTGCTCCTGCCCTGGGGAGAGCAGCTGTCTCTAGGCTCAGCCTGGAAGCCTCCACAGAGCCAACTTTGTACCTCTCCCTGGCAGGGGTGGCTACAGGACTGGGCTGGGCAGCTCCCTCACACAGCAGTGAGGGTCCCTTTCAACCGCAAAATCCTAAACAGCACTAAATGTTATGTGTGTCCCTGCTTTTTGTGCATCAGCTTGTCAGAAAGCCCCACATCACCACCCGCTTCCCATCTAAATCCTCCTCCTCCTTCACTGGGCTGGGGTGGAGAGACAGACTGCTTTTGTAAAAGCTCCCCTAAATCTTTTGGAAGCTGCACCACTACCAGACTGAGGGAAGCAGCTTAGTGAGCAAGTGACAACTTCAGGGAAACCCAGAGTGGGAGATACATCCAGGGTGGAGCCTGCCTGGGGCCACTCCCTACCCAGGCCTGGGCCTTAAGGGACAAAGGTCACAACTGCCAGGCTGTTCCTGGGGTTCTCAGGTCCAGCCCAAGGGGTGAGGGCAACTTGCTAGCCACCAGGAGGTGATAGAGGGTCTCTAAGCCTTCATCAGGCAATTCACATACATTAGAACCCACATGGTTCTATCCCCAACCTGTGCCTTTGAAGTTGTAGTTACCAGCAGCACCCCAATTACTGGAGAAAAAAACAGATTCTAGGACTCACCTGAGGCACAGGACTCACAGTGCCTGTGGCTCCAGGTGCAGGCACACTGTGTCACATTAATACAGTCATTTTGCTGATGGGAGTGATGCCTGAGCATTGGCATGCAGGCATTGACTCCTGTTGGGCAAAGCCTGCAGCTCCTACCACTTGACCCAGCCCATCCTCATTTCCTATTAGCAGAAGGAGTTTGGTAGAACCTTCCTCTCAAGATGCACACAGAGGCTATCCTCATTCTGGGATGTGAGTAGAGGGATTCCATAGACAAGCTTGAGGGAAGTTGCCCTGACTGCCATGCCTGGGGCCCCAGCAGCCCTGGAAGCATGAATGGCCATCTCCATTTTGCAGACATGGAAACAGAACCCATGAAGGTTCTTTTTTCTTTTTAAAAATTTAATGTTAAATTTGTGTCATCTCAACAAATGCTTAGATTTCATTCCTTTAATTATCTTTTTTTTTTTTTGCAGTTTTGGGCCAGGGCTGGGTTTAAACCCGCCACTTCCGGCATATGGGGCCCGCTGCCCTACTCCTTTGAGCCACAGGCACTGCCCTCTTTTAATTATCTTTACATATATTCCTGCCACTTCTTTATTGATGTATAACTCACACTCCATAAAATTCACCATTTTACTGAAAGTGTGCAATTCAGTAATTTTTGGTATATTCATAAGATTGTACAAGCCAACAGCACTTTCTAATTTTAGAAAGTTTCATCACCCTACAAAGGAACCCATACTCCTCAGCAGTCACTCCCTATTATCTACAACCACCCCCCAGGCTCGGGAGCTATCAAATCTACTTTTTGTCTCTATGGATATGCCTATTCTGGACATTTCATATAAATGGAAACATACAATAGATGGCCTCATCTGCCTGGACTCTTTCACTGAGCCTGATGTCTTCAAGGTTCAACCATATTGTGCCGTATATCAGTGCTTCACTTTTTTATATACAAAGGATATTTTGTTGTGTGGATATACCACATTTTGTTTACCCACTCATCATATGATGGACATTTGGGTAAACAAATGTTGGCTATTATGAATAATGGCTCTAGGAACATTTGAATACAAATTTTTACATGGGAACACATTTTAATTTCTCTTGATATGTACGTAGGAATGGAATCTCTGGGTCAAATGCTAACTCTGTGCTTAACTTTCTGAGGAACCACCAAGTGTTTTTCCAAAATGGCTGCACTATTTTACATTCCCACCAGCAATGTATGTAGTTCCAACTTCTTCATGTTCTTGCCAACACTTGTTATTTTCTGGGGTTTTGGTGTTTATTTTTCCTTTTTTTTTTTTAGACAGAGTCTCATTATGTTGCCCTTGGTAGAGTGACATGGTGTCACAGCTCACAGCAACCTCAAATTCTGGGGCTTAAGTGATTCTTTTGCCTAAGCCTCCCAAGTAGCTAGGACTACAGGCACCCACCACAATGCCTGGCTTTTTTTTTTTTTTTTTGAGACAGAGTCTCATTTTATTGCCCTCGGTAGAGTGCTGTGGCATCACAGCTCACAGAAACCTCCAACTCCTGGGCTTAGGTGACTCTCTTGCCTCAGCCTCCTGAGTAGCTGGGACTATAGGCACCTGCCACAGTGCCTATCTCTGGCTATTGTTTTGTTGCAGTTGTGTTGGCTGTCCCCTTGGTGTATGTGGCTGGAGCCATAACCACTGTGCTACGGACGCTGAGCCTCCTTTTTTTTTTTAAATACCCATCCTAGAGGGTGTAAAATGGCATCTCATTACAGTTTTGAGGTGCATTTCCCTGATGACAAATGGTGTTGGACAACTTTTCATGTTCTCATTGGCCATTCATTGTTCAAACTTTTTGCCCATTTTTAAACTGGGCTGTCATTTTATTCTTGAGTTGTAAGAGTTCTTTATATATTCTGTATACTCTGCTAGTATTTTTTAAATGTTGACCTAAAAGGAAGAGGCTGAAGCACAAAATATGATTTAAAGCAAGCGTTCTCAAACTACGGCCAATGGGCCACGTGTGGCCTGCCGAGGACATTTATCCAGCCCGCTGGGTGTTTTTGCCACTGCTGCCTGTCCTGCTTAGCAGCCGACTCGTCCTGGTGCCGCTAGTCCGGCCCTCCAATGGTCTGAGAGACCACTGGCCCCCTGTTTAAAAAGTTTGAGGACCCCTGATTTAAAGAGTTCACATGTGCCAAAGTGAGAAAAGTCACCTGGAAGACTCAGGCTCAGAGAACCTTAGGTATGAGTTCTGTTCAGCTTTTTTTACCACCAGGGTTGTTTTATGTTTGTTTGTTTGGTTGGTTTTTGTTATTATCGTTTTACTTTTTCTTTTGTTAAAAAAAAAGTAAACTTTTTTTTTTTTGAGACAGAGTCTTGCTCTTCAACTGGGCTAGAGTGCCCTGGGGTCAGCCTAGCTCACAACAACCTCTATCTCCTGGGCTCAAGCTATTCTCCTGCCACAGCCACCTCAGTAGCTGGGGCTATAGGCACCTTTCTAATTTTTCTATTTTTTTAGTAGAGACGGAATGTCACTCTTGCTTAGGCTGGTCTCAAACTTTTGACCTTAAGAGATCTTCCTGCCTCACCCTCCCAGAGGGCTAGATTATAGATGTGAGCCACCGCACCTGGCCTAGTAACTTTTTATTTTTTGTTAAAAAATTTTTAGAAATATTTAGTGAATCTACTCAAATGGAGGAAATTTAAGTGATACAGAATTTTAAAAACATTAGAAATTAATGTAAAATAAAAAGTGAATACAAATTAGCCAGCTCTATGGACATTTCCAGTTGAACATTTATACAAATACACATTTGCCTTTTCTTTCCTTAGGGATAATATGTACACACATGACATGATTCTACCAGCAGGTTTTTAAAGGCAAAAATGGGGCATGGCATGGGCTGATACAAAGTTATTTGTCATAAATTCTCAACTGTTTGTAGAAATAACATTAGCCAGTTAAGTTATAGGGTATCAGTTACAGTGTTGGGTACAGCACGATTAGGTTAATTTATAGCGGCCTGTAGTGATAGTGAGAAATTCCAAGGGATGAATACATAGCTCAAGGGGGAAGTAGGATGTGTTGCTGTCTTATTTTCATATCTCTTTGGCCCAATGATTTTAAAAGATTTTCATTCCTCAGCTAAAAGTTCTCTTCCCACAAGTAAAAAGGTAAGACTAGTTTTTATATCATATGTAGAGCAAAATCAGAGTCCCACTAAATATTAGAGACTATCAAATGTTGTGTCTGTAGCACTAGGATAAGATCCACTTCTCAACACTAAGCCAACACTCTGAGCACAGGTAAAAGTCTAACCCTGTTGGCTTGTGATCTAGTGGTTCTGCCAACCAGCCAGCAGGAAGGGAGGTCAACTTATGTGAGCACCATTTATTTCAGACAAGGTGTGTGACCTGAGACAATTTATGGGCCACAGGCCATTCTCTGGTGAACAGTCACCAGGGTTCTCCTTCTTCCAAAACAGGGAGCAGCTCATTCTAGTCTCCTTTGCTAAGACTCCCTTCCTGCTCATCAACGGGAGGCAGGGGGTAAGTGCTGAACCAGACAGCAAGTGGGTCCCATGAGTATGTGGGCACAGAAAAACTCGCTATCCTCTCTAAAAACCATTCCTGAGCCCCAGAAGGGACAGAGCTTTGCCCACCTGGGAAGGTTGCTCAGCCCCTCCCTTGCAGTGGTGTCTTCTATAATGATGCTCAGCCCCAGGGGCTTATGAAGAATAGATGGAACAGTGGCCCCTGGCCTGCTGTAACTCCACTGTGGGCCTGTGAATCACTGGAGCCAGAGGCCACCACAAGCATGGTGCCATATTGTCCCTCACAGGAGCCCAGGCCTAGCCTTGGTGAGTGAGATAGATGTAGAGACAATGCAGCAAGGCCCTGGAGAGAGGTGGGTGGACCAGGGAGTCAAAAACAAAATGCGCAGCAGAATCTATGTTCTCTGTCTCCTACAGAAAAAGATGAAACATGAAGTTGAGAATGCTTATATCTGGCTGATGGGATTAAAGGCAATTTCTATCCTACTGTTGCTGGTGTTTTCCTATTTTCTCCTAAATTCCTACATCTACCAAGTAGTGCCAGCCTGTGGTAGCAGGGCACAGAGCAGCTGCAGGCTGGGGATTATCTGTGCTCCTAGGGCCCCACTGGTCCTAGTCTTCAGCAGGAGTGCAGCATTTCATCCCGTGGAATCAGCTCCTGTCCTGAAAAGGCCTCCTAGGACCCTGATGAACAGCAGGTTGGAGGAAGGTAGCTTCCTGTTGATCCTCACCCGCCCCTCAGGCTCACTGGCCCCTCTAACCATCTGTGAGTTGGCAGACAGACAGTACTTTCCCAGGATGGATTTGGAAATTTGACCTGGGTATGGTCAATGTACATGTAGAGGGTAGGAATCAGCCTCATCTGTAGCCTAGGGGGACCTCCACCTCCAGCACCTGGTGGGGCAGTCCTAGGTTGTGAGTTCCCACACAACAGGGTTTGGGAAAAGTCCTGAAATCCCAGATCTACACAGTCCACCTCAGAAAACATCCAGTTGGAACGGAGCTGAATTCTTGCTTTTACTTTTGACTGGGAGGAAAAGAATCTTCACAGGCTACAAAAGGTCAGAATATTCTAGAAACCAAATCCGAATAAGCATGGCCATCTGTTTAGTTTAAATCAGGGGTCCTCAAACTTTTTAAACAGGGGGCCAGTTCACTGTCCCTTCAGATCGTTGGAGGGCCGGACTGCAGGCCCCGGGATGAATCGGCTGCTAAGCAGGACAGGCAGCGATGGCAAAAACACCCAGCAGGCCAGATAAATGTCCTAGGAGGGCCACATGTGGCCCGCGGGCCATAGTTTGAGGATGCCTGGTTTAAATCTTCATTGAGCCATGCAAACAGGAAATAATCCTGCAGATGGAGACACTGCACACACCTCAAGGTCCATACCATAGCAGTGTGGGGTTGACGTCTCCAGCTCCACTCCCCATCCAGTGGTGGGGGACCTAGGGCATCAAGGAAATTTGTGCCCATTTGACTGAATCCAAATTTTACATAACAAATCCTTTTATTAAAATGGATTCAGGAGAGACAGATGAAGCTTTTCTTGCTTCTTTTTGTGCTGAAGAAAGAATGATCTTGGCTTGGGACCTGTGGCTCAAGCAGCTGGCCCACGTATACCTGAGGTGGTGGGTTCGAATCCAGCCCAGGCCCACCAAACAACAATGATGGCTGCAACTAAAAAATAGCTGGGTGTTGTGGCGGGCACCTGTGGTCCCAGCTACTTGGGAGGCAGAGGCAGGAGACTCACTTGAGCCCAGGAGTTGGAGATTGCTGTGAGCTGTGATGCCATGGCACTCTACCAGGGGGATAGCTTGAGGCTCTCTCTCAAAAAAAAAAAAAAAAGAAAGAAAGAAAGAAAGAATGATCTTGGCTCAGCGCCTGTGGCTCAAGCGGCTAAGGCACCAGCCACATACACCTGAGTTGGTGGATTTGAATCCAGCTCAGGCCCACCAAACAACAATGATGGCTCCAACCAAAAAATAGCCGGGCATTGTGGCAGGCACCTGTAGTCCCAGCTACTTGGGAGGCAGAGGCAGGAGAATGGCTTAAGCCCAGGAGTTGGAGGTTGCTGTGATGCCACGGCACGCTACCCAGGGCAATAGCTTGAGGCTCTGTCTCAAATAAAAAAGAAAGAATGATGAGCGAGGCCAGAAACCGCACAACCTCCTAAACTATAAGCCATGCTGAGTATTCCTCCCTAAGCAGGGCTGGCTCACCACACTACCCTGACCCCTGCCTGAGCAGAGGGAGACAGGGCAGAGAGGAAGTGGCCACAGTTGCCACAAGGACAGGCGGGCATGGAGGTGAGAGCATGGGGCCAGTGAGCAGCCTTTGGTTGTGAAAGCCCCTTACCATTGGGGATGAGGCAGGTGACAAGCAACATGAGCGGATGAGACAGAAGCTAGTGTGGAATGAGTGAGAGGCTGGGCGCCAGAGGCTTGGGAAGGCCAGATCAGTCTAAGTCTAGGTAATCATGACCACCAGGCTATTCAGGGCTTGTCTGGAAAAAATTTGTTTTAGGATAGGGATGACATGGTTTAAATGTGTTCCCTCAAAAATTCAGGGAGTATTTAAGGTAGTTAAGAGGTGGGGACTTTAAGAGGTGATGAGGCCAGAAGGGCACCTTCCTTGTTGATGGAATAAAGGGCCTTATGAAAAAGGCTTCAGGCAGCTTTGGGCTGGTTTGCTCTCTTACCCTTCTGCCATGGGATGCTGCAGCAAGAAAGTCCTCACAAGATGCCAGCACCTGGTCTTGGATTTAGAGATGGGGTCTAGATCTCTGAGAAATTAATTTCTTTTCTTTTCTTTTTTTTTTTTTGAGACGGAGCCTCAAGCTATCCCCCTGGGTAGAGTGCCATGGCATCACAGCTCATAGCAACCTCCAACTCCTGGGCTCAAGCAAGTCTCCCGCCTCAGCCTCCCAAGGAGCTGGGACCACAGGCGCCCGCCACAACGCCCGGCCATTTTTTGGTTGCAGCCATCATTGTTCGTTTGGCGGGCCCGGGCTGGGGATTCGAACCCGCCACCTTAGGTGTATGTGGCTGGCGCCTTAGCCGATTGAGCCACAGGCGCCGAGCCTTCTTTTCTTTTCTTTTCTTTTTTTTTTGGAGACAGAGCCTCAAGCTGTCACCCTGGGTAGAGTGCTGTGGCATCACAGCTCACAGCAACTCCCAACTCCTGGGCTCAAGCGAGTCTCCTGCTTCAGCCTCCCAAGTAGTTGGGACTACAGGCGCCTGCCACAACGCCCGGCTATTTTTTGGTTGCAGTGACATTGTTGTTTGGTGGGCCCGGGCTGGATTCGAACCTGTCAACTCAGGTGTATGTGGCTAGTGCCTTAGCCACTTAAGCTACAGGCGCCGAGCCAAGAAATTAATTTCTTTTTTTTTTTTTTGAGACAGAGTCTCACTTTGTCACCCTCGGTAGAGTGCCATGGTTTCACAGCTCACAGCAACCTCCAACTCTTGGGCTTAAGTAATTCTCTTGCTCAGTACTGAGTAGCTGAGAATACAGGTGCCCACTACAATGCCTGGCTATT
>CAUYQV010088102.1:0-34332 GCA_963574575.1 Galagoides demidoff
GGTGCCTATAGTCCCAGCTGATTGGGAGGCTGAGGCAAGAGAATTATTGGAGCCTAAGAGTTTGAGGTTTTTGAGGTTACTGTGAGCTACGATGCCATGCCACTCTCCGGAGGGTGACCAAGTAAGACTCTGTCTGAAAAAAAAAAAAAAAAAAGAAAGCTGATTAAAGCTCTGGAAAATGAAAAAAAAAAAAAAAAAGCAACACAGGGGACAACAGCAAGGGGGCAGATATCCAGTCTAGCACAGGAAGGAGCCAGAGCCTGGGTTTCCCCTGATGCTTGGGCTATGGCACAACCTCTCTCCACATTTCCTACAGTGACAGCTCCCAGCGGCATCCTCGATGTCACATTGGTATACCTGAACCCAGAACAGCACTGCTGCCAGGAATCCAGTGATGAGGAGGCCTGCCCAGAGGACAAAGGAGGCCAAGACCCACACACCCCAGCACTGAGTACCCAGACACCTCCAAACACAGGGCCTGAGCCCCCTCTGCAGGTCAGGAGGGAGCTAGGCAAGGACAGCACAACCTCAGGGTACTCTTCCCTCAGCAGCACAAGTCCCACAAACTCCAAGGATGGCAGCTTGGGGGGCCTGCCCCGACCTACCTCAGTGCTGTCCCTGGGCAGTGACTCAAACACACAGCCTTGCCACCATCAGGCCAGGAAGTCATGTTTACAATGTCATCCCCTGAGCCCCCCAGAGAGCAGTGTTCCCTGGCAACAAGTGAAGCGGAAAAACCTATCCATGCACAGTGAGGAAGAGGAAGAGGAGGACATGAACTTGGGCTTTCTGAAGCTGTGAGTGTGTGTTGTGTTAGTGTGTTTGTCGCAGTACATGTTTTACTGAGGGAGGGATGTTTTGCTAGCAAGGGGTGGGGCACTGCAGAGGAATACTGTTTAGAGACCCCAGTGGCCATCATGCAAGAGCTAAGAGGGTGACTCAGCCACCCAAGTTTCTTTCTCTAGAACAGTGGTTCTCAACTTTCCTAATGCCACGGCCTTTAATACAGTTCCTGTGGGTTGCGACTCACATGTTGAGAACTGCTGCTCTATAAGATTCCCATGTGAGCCCTCAGAATGTCTGAATCAGAATGGAAAGCTCAGACCCTTCTCTTTGGAAAGTTTATCCCTCCAGCAATCATTCCACCCCATGTGAAGGCTATATCTCTGTGCCCTCCCATGTCCCACTGTCTCCAGAAGTGTGTCCAGGTCTTCCCAGCCCCCGTGGAGCCCCATGGTAGTAACTGACAGCTTCCACACTCAGACTAGGAGTGGCCCAAGCAGCCTGGCACACCTTGAGATCCTTCCCACATCTGCCTGGTCTTGGCCCCAGTGGAAAGCTATGGCTCTGAGCATACTATTGGCCCTCATTATGGCTCTGAGCATACTGCTGGCCCTCACCCAGTTTGGCCACATGGGGGCACCCACTCCTTTCTGTGTGGTGAGTTTCCTGGTGAGGGAGCCCATGCCCCACACAACAGCATGGATGGTATGACCCCCAGGCGTGGGAGTCCCAGTGATTTGGGCACAGATTCCCTTCCTTAAGCTCTCCCAGCTTATTTTGGAAATCTGTCCCTCCTCCCAGAATGGTTTGTCTTTGTCCCCACATAGTGTCTATGTGAACATCTCTTTGTACCCAGTTTCTAGGCCATTTTCCTGTCTTTTTTTTTTTTTTTGAGACAGTCTCATTTTGTCGTCTTTGGTAGAATGCTGTGGTGTCCTAGCTCACAGTAACCTCAAACTCTTGGACTCAAGTGATCCTCTTACCCCAGCCTTCTGAGTAGCTGGGACTACAGGTGCCTGCCATAATGCCCTGCTATTTTTTTAGAGAGACAGCATCTTGCGCTTGCTCAGGCTGAGCTCAAGCAATCCACCTGCCTCTGCTTCTCAGAGTGCTAGGATTACAGGCATGTGGTACCACACCTGGCCTTCTTTTCCTTTATTTCTAGACTTCCTCCTTCTTCAAAGATGAAAAGAATAGAAAAATTAAAAGTAGAGGGTCTTAAATTTTTTTAAAAAGAGCTTCCCAACATTATTTAGTCTCCAAAAAAAAAGATTCTGACTCCAGCTCCTCAATGCTATCCTGACACTCTTTATTCAAAAAGAATTTTCCCAGAGAAGAATTTAAAAGTCATCTTTAATGTCTGAAATAACAAAAAGGCAGGAGAGCAGAAGAGTCAAGAACTTGCCCCTGGCGGGGCCTAACCATGGATCTGCTCTGTGCCCCAACCCTTCCTGCTGGTCATGTAGGCTCTGCTCCCCACACTGAGAGAGGGTCTTTGGCAGGTTTACCCAAGGCCTGCTGACTGTGACCTCTCCCAAGCTAGATTGACCACCAGCACACATAGCCTGCTGGAATACTCTTTTCTTTCCTCTGGAAATACAAGGAAGAACCACTTGGCCAGGTGTGTTCTCCAAATGCTCTTGAACCAGAAATACAGGGATGTGGAGATAGATGTTAGCTCAGTGGTTGCTATTCTGTGTGTTTGTATGTGTGTTGATGTGTCGGGGGCAGCTATCTTTTTGCTACTGTAAGAGAATTTTGAGCATCCTGGGTGGCCTGTAATTGGGGTAAGGAGAATGCCAGCCATTGGAATTATAGACCTGTCCTGTCAACTATCCCCTTGGGCATATATGAGCCTTAGTTTCCTCATCTGTAAGATGGGGCACTGGTACCTACCTCACAGGGGTGTTGTGAGGATTAAATGTGATGAGGATAGTGGCAAATGGGCTATGTGTATTCCTTCACCACTGTGGCTGCTTGTCTGTGGTCTCCTACATCAAAATCCTAACTCTGGGCTCAGGGCTTGTAGCTCAGTGAGTAGGGCGCCTGCCACATACACTGGAGCCTGGCACCAGCCTGCTAAACAACAATGACATCTGCAACCAAAAAAACAGCCTGGGGGTGGTGGCTGTGGTTCAAAGGAGTAGGGTGCCAGCCCCATATAATGGAGGTGGTGGGTTCAGGCCCAGCCCTGGCCAAAAACTGCAAAAAAAAAAAATAGCCTGACATTGTGACAGGTGTCTGTAGTCCCAACTAAGGAGGCTGAGGCAAGAGAATCACTTAAGCCCAAGAATTTGAGGTTGCCGTGAGCTATAACGCCACAGCACTCCACCAAGGGCAACACAGTGAAACTCTGTCTCAAAAAAAAAAAAAGAAAAAAATCCTAACTCTGTAAGGACTCAGTTCTCTACCATATCCCAGCCTGCTACTGTAGGAGGAGACTACTCCCCAGGGGCCTGGAACCACCTGCTTGGTCTCTTTGCCTCCTGACTGGTGTGGAGGCTCCTTGCATTTCCTAAATGCCAATGGAGGCCTTATCCCCTTTCCTCCTGCTTCACAGAGAAATCTCACCAGAGGCAGGACAGACATCCTTCCCTCACTGCTGACTGAGCAACCCACCCAGAGCACAGGCCCAGGACTGCCTGGGTCCCAGCTCTCTTCCATTCTGTGTCCTATACTCTGGACTCCCCTCCTTCATCCCCTCTGCTTTGACACCTTATGTTAATGACTGAAATGGACTCACTTCTCCCAACTTTAAATGCTTCCCCCACCTAGGTTTCCTCCAGCTGAGATTTCTTGGCCCTTCAGGGTTTGAGGTCATTATATTCTTGCAATTTCTGATCACAGTAGGCCCTGCTGTCCTCCTCACTTGCTCTCAGCCACTGTCTGTTCCTCCCCCAGGGGTCCCCTGCGGCACTGAAGTCCTCATCCACTCATATGCAGACAGTACCTAGGCCTCAGCCATGACCCACTCCCCTTGCTTTTGTGACTGCTCTGTGCTCTGCTGTTCCCCCACCTCTGGCTATTCTCTGGGCTCCATCATCCATGGGTCACTCAGCGTTATCCGGCCTTTCCAGCAGTCCTGCTCAGGCCCATTGCTCCATGTGTCACATCCTTCAGATTCTGAGCTTCAGCCCCTCTGTCCAGGTGCCTGCCTACTGGACACCTCCCTGTATGTCCAAAAGTGAATAACCCTTCCTGTCCCTGCACCTATCACAGGCATCATCTTCTATCCACTGGCTGTTTCCTCCTCCGTGTGCCTGACCCTGTGCTAGGTGGCCCGGGGTCAGTAAGACGGTGTCCCTGCTTTGGAGCACTTTCAGTAAAGACAGATATCTGAGGTCAACCAGTAAGCCATCACAGGAGCCCTGCAAAGGAGCACGGGAATGATGTCACCATCCACCCAGTTATTCAAGCCAGAAGCCCGCTAGTCACCCAAAGTCTCCGCCTCAGAGCCCACTCGGCTCGGAGGAGGAGTGTGCGCCAGCCGCAAAGAGGAAGAGCCTGTTCTGGGAGTGGGGGGGAGTGCGGATCCTAAGCTCAGGGCTCAGGATTGGGTAACCCGGCCGGAAAAAGGCGCCCTTCTTTCCCGGAAGGGGCGGGACTTTTCCCGCGGCGGTAAATGCAAAGAGCCACCTTCATGCTGCCCACGGACTGCTCGCGCCGGTGAGGCCCGCGAGGCAGTAGAGTACCAGGCAAGAGGGCGGGTGCGGGGCCCGAGGCTGGCTGAGGTGTTGAGCCGCTGTGCGTCCCCCCAGGCTAGTGGCCGAGCTGCGGAGCGCCCTGGACGCCTGTGCAGAGCGACAACTGCAACTGGAGCAGAGCCTGCGCGTCTCTCGTCGGCTGCTACGGGCCTGGTACGCGGACCCGGGTACCCCCTGGCCAGGCCTCCCTCGGACCCTCAAAATCCTGCACAGATCCCCGGGGCTGGGAGGCCGGTGCATCCGCCTACTTCCGAGCTGCAGGTTGGCAGTGCCGCCCATCTTACCCTGCAGACTCAGGATGGGGGGCTGCCTGGGACCTGACTCCTGGCCGTGCCACTGCTGTCTATGTCTTTGCAGGGAACCAGTAGGGACCTTGGCTCCCGAGCCACTTCTAGGTCCAGAAACTAAAGAAGAGGATCCCTCTACAGGTAAATCCCTGCCACTCACCTTCTCCAGGTGCTGCCCAGACCTGTCTTCTGGCATGTGTTGTGAGAAACCCACTTCTGGGAGGAAATGGGGAAAAATTCCTGCATGATTCTTGGCTTTCACAGCATGTACACCCAGCCCCAAAGACATCAAGGAGCTGGAACTTCTGACCCAGGCACTGGAGAAGGCTGTACGGGTGCGAAAAGGCATTTCTAAGGCTGGAGGAAGAGCTAAGGCCCCCAGCCTGAAATCTGGGTCCTTTGCCACCTCTTCTGGCACCACAGCTTCTATCTTACCCCAGGCCTCAGGCCAGGCTGGCAACCGTGCATCAGATGCAAAACCCACCGGGGACATCCACCAGACCACAATGCCTGCCAAGGGCCACTCTGAGCATAGGCTTCCCTCAGCAGGGGAGAGGGCCCATGTGAGGGAAGAAGCCCAAGCCACCAGGCCTGGGCCAGGGCTCAGAGACCAACAGGTGGCCCCATCAGCTGCTCCTCAGAACCCAGAAGCCTTCACACTCAAGGAGAAGGGGTAGGTTTCCCCTATCTCTATCTGCTCAGACCCTGGTCAGCAACAGAAGTATGGGATTTGGGGTGGCAGAGAGGGTAGGGCATTGAGCAGGTTGTGGGGCACAGGAGCCCAGGGGTCCCACCCTCTGAGTCTCATTCTCTGAGAAGCTAGCAAAATATAGCAGCTGGTGTGACTGTGCTCAGTTTAACATGCTAAAGCCTGTCCTACCCTCTTTTCCATGGCTGTTTCCTTATTCATCCAGCCTAGGTGCTCCAGATGGGCTCTGCTCACAGTGCCCTTGCTTTTCTCTGCCAAGGCAGTATTGGGCTAGGCTGGCTCCCATGGCCGCCCTGAAGCCCTGCCCAAGGGGAATTGTCTGAGAATGGGGTTGGGAGGAAAGGGTGCAAGAAGCCTCCTACTTCATTGGACTCTGAGCAGGGAACAGATTCACAGCCCACAGAATGAGACGAGGTTGCTCTGATTGTTGGCTTCTCTGACAGGAGCATGCTGCAGCTTCCTACAGCCTACAGGAAGGCAGCTTCCCAGAATTCCCGGTGAGGCTGGGTCTTTTGGTTGGGTGGGGAAAGTGGGGAGACCAGGGAGGCATCACCAGCTTGGGAACATGTAGGCAGATCTGTCTGCTTTCTTTGCTGGATAGGGTCACCGTCGACATTACGAGTCTGCCCAGCTAGGACTATTGCAGTCACCTTAGATCCGGTGGGCTGCAAAGCCCCCAGCTCAGCCAGTCCGAAGGTGCAAGACTTGAACATGATACTTGGTGTCTTTGAGTCCCAATTTGTTTCCCTTCTGGAGATGACAATAATATTAGCAGCTTCATAGAAGTGTAAAGGCTAAACAAGATGCCATCTTTAAGTGCTGCACTGTGCCTGCCATAGAAAAGCACTCAGAGCTCTTACCAGTGTCATAGTTACCAATCACTGCTAGCTCCTTTCCTCCTGTGAATTCTCTCTCAGCTCTGTCCTTGTCAGTGTCCTCTTGGTTCCCTGAGGCCTCTGGAGGCCCCTCCTGGCATTCAGCAGAGCACACCCAGCATGGGGCCCCTACCCTGGCCCCTGGCTACCTCCCAAGGCCTAGCTGGCCAGAATAACCATGTCTGGTTCCCTGGGTGCCTATGTGTGTATCCCAGCTTGTGGGCCCAACTCAGCTCTGCACAGTCCAGGGATTCCACGGATGCCATTACTGCCAAAACTCAGTTTCTCCAGAAGATGCAGGCAGCTGTATCCTTGCAGGGCTTCTGGCTCTAAACCTATCAGGTTGAAGAATGGCCCAAGGACGGGCTGCCATGGGATGGCCAGGCCCTTGGTGAGAGGGGAAGGGCCTGGTCACAGGGGAGTTTTCCTGACCTATGTCCAGTCAGGCCAGCCTGGCCCTGCACTCAATGCTGCTGAGGCTGAGGCAGAATTGGGACACCTGAAGGAGGCCTGCTCACGGCTGAGACTGCGCATGAGGGAGGAGCTCTCAGCAGGTCAGTGGGCTGGAGCGGGCTTTACTCAGGAGGGCAGGGGGCAAGAAAGGTTTCAAGACTGGCATGGCCCCAGCCACCCTCCCTGACTCTTGCATAGCTCCCACGGACTGGACACAGGAATACCATTGCCTGCTCATCCTGGAGGGGCTGTGGGCCATTGCTGGGCAGTATCTCCACCAGCTGCAGCAGCTTCATACAGGTGCGGCCTTGCCCCTACCCTGTAACCTATGCTGAGGTCTAGACCAGGGTCAGGTATTTCTGCCAGCCTTGCCCATGCCTTATGAAAGGTGAGCAACCCAGAACAAGAGACAGGCAGACCCTTCCCATGGCACCTTGCAGCACTGGGCTCTTACCAGTTGTCCGGCCAGGCTTCCTCACTTTGGGACAACCACCCACCCCATTGCTCCCAGCAAAAGAACCTCATCCCTCTGAGCTGTTACTGAAAAAACAGCACATGAGAATCAGAAAGACACTGGGACGTGACTCACCTGGTATTGCAAGAGGTGACCAATAGAACTTTGCTTTTGTGTTTTTTTGTTTGTTTGTTTGTTTGTTTTTGAGACAGAGTCTCACTGTGTCAACCTTGGTAGAGTGCTATGATATGATATCACAGCTCACAGCAACCTCAAACTCTTGAGCTTAAGTAATTCTCTTGCCTCAGTCTTCCAAGTAGCTGGGACTACAGGCGCCTGCCACAACACCTGGCTATTTTTTGTTGCAGTTGTCATTGTTATTTAGCCGGCCTAGGCTGGGTTCAAACCCGCCAGCCTTGGTGTATGTGGCCGGTGCTGTAACCACTGTGCCATGTCACTGAACCAGTCTCTTGTGTTTTTTAATTGCTTAAAGTTTTAAGAATGAAGATATCTAATTTGTCAAAAGCAAAGTCAATCTCAAAACACAGTAATGTAAGCACTGTAAAGAAATCTAGGAGGCAGGGTGATGCCTATGGCTCAGTGGGTAGGGCACCAGCTCCCAGCCCTGGCCAAACTGCAACAAAAAATAGCCAGGCATTGTAGTGGGCGCCTGTAGTCCCAGCTACTCAGGAGGCTGAGGCAAGAGAATAGCCTAAGCCCAAGAGCTGGAGGTTGCTGTGAGCTGTGATGCCACGGTACTCTACCAAGAGCAATAAAGTGGGACTCTGTCTAAAAAAAAAGAAATCTAGGAGGCAGAGGGGACTTAACAAAGGACTCCCTGCCCATCGAGCCCCTGACTCTACCCTGAAGGCAAAGAGGGTAGGGGGAGGAGGAGGCAAGGCACCTGGGCAACTGGGAACTGGCCCATGGCCAAGGTTAGGCCCTGGGCATGCTGCCCCCTCACATAGCCACATCCTCCTGTCTACATAGTGCTGACAGAGAAGCCACTGGGACCATGTCCTGTGGGGAGGTCTTCCAGGGCCTCACTACCCTGTGGAGGTCAGGTAGATCCCTCACGGAGCCCCCAGCTGCTGCTTTACTCCAGCACCCAGGAGCTGCAGACCCTGGCAGCCCTCAGGCTGCGAGTGGCCATGTTGAACCAGCAGATTCACCTGGAAAAGGTACTTCAAGAATAAGAGGTGGGGTGGTTTGCAGCCAGGTGCCTGGGTGGCTGCTGGTGTGGGGGGGACTCAGGTCTGGAACCTCTTGAGGGCTCCTCCACGGGAGGAGGCCCTGGAGATCAGGCTTGACTGTGCTGTGCCCCTGGGACCCAGGGATGGGAGGTGGGCCCCTGTGTGTGGGCCAGGGCACCAGGACAGATCCTGATGCTTCTGCATAAGGAGACTTGAAGCCCCCCACCACCTGGGGGAGCCCTAGGCCAGCCACCCAGGACTGGGCTCCCTGAGTCCTTGGCCTTGCACTACCCTCAGGTCCTAATGGCTGAACTCCTCCCCCTGGTGAGCTCTCTGGAGCTCCAGGGGCAGCCCTCCCTGGCACTGTGTCGGGGGATCCACAGCCTGCTTTGTGAGGGAGGTGAGCGCTTCCTCACGATCCTGCATGATGACCCTGACCCGGCAGACTGAAACCTTCCCATGAGTGTCTCAACTTCTAGGCCTCAGGACCCTATCAGTGAGAGTGCCAAATCAGGGTGGAGGAACAAGGGGATTCTCCCTGTTGCCATGGAGGTGGGGACCAGAGAAGCCTGGGCCTCTGGGAAACAGATTTCTGAATTGGCACAGGGCAGCCTGACTCTTCTCAGCTAAGCCTGTTTGACAGGGCTGGCTTTCAGCCTTCCCTACACCAGGGACTCTGTTTTCTCTTGCTGTAAACCTAAGAGCTGCTTATATGATATTAAAGGTACGTTGGAAAGTGTATATATTTAAATCATAGCAAGGTGGGACTTGGCAGGGTGGCTTCTTGGTTTTTGTGTCAACTTTTTTTTTTTAATCAAGTGTGTATATCATTGATACTTATTCCACTGGATAAAAATATACATCAAGTGTATTTGTCAAGAATATAACAAAGGGGCTCAACGCCTGTAGCTGAGCAGCTAGAGCACCAGCCACATACACCAGGGCTGGCAGGTTTGAATGCAGCCTGGGCCTGCCAAACAACAATGACAACTACAATCAAAAATAGTTGGGTGTTGTGGCAGGCACCTGTAGTCCCAGCTACTTGGAAGGCAAGAGAATCACTTAAGCACAAGAGATAGAGGTTGCTGTGAGCTGTGATGCCACTGTACTCTACCAAGGGCAATAAAATGAGACTCTGCCCCCCACCCCAAAAGAGAATATAACAAAGAAAGGGGCATTTGCCCCAGCATGCCTGAAACTGACACTCCCCTCTCTCCCAAGCTGCTGCACTAGATCAGAAGAAACGAAAGCCATAAACTAGTGTCAGTGGTGCCTGCCCACAGCCATCCAGCTCTCCTTCCTGCCATCTTCTGGTGTATCTCCAGGTCTAGCACCTCCTCCTGCTATGACAGGTGTGGGGTCTGCCTCCCGTAGGGTCAAGGCCCTTTTATCCCATCATTCATTCTACTGTCACCTCTAAGTTGCCTCATCCCCTGCTGAAGGAACCACCCCTTCCCCAGGAGGGCAGCTTGGGGTCAGAAGCAGCTTGTTTCTTATGGTAGGATCCCAAGGAGTCCAAACCTTGATTCCCCAGGCTTGTTCCCACTGTCATGCCAGGGGACCTGTTATGAACAAGATAATGCATCTAGTGCACATGCTGAGCTATGGAGACTGGGGCATTAGCCATGGCCACCAGTGCTCAGAGTGCCTGGTAAATGGACCTTTGCTGAGCGCCACTGTATCCCCAGTGTTCCTTAGAGCTGGGCCCAGTGCTCTGTATGGTCATTTCTAGAACTTTGCCACAATGGAGTATGGGCAGGTACCTGCAACTGGGAAAAATACCAGTCTCATGCTGCCCAGGCCCCTGTGGAGGGAGCCAAGAACCAGATGGCAGAGGCCAAAGTAGGAAGCAATAGCCCTCACTGAGCTGAGGGGACCCTCAACTCAGAACAGGAACCCCAGGAATGGTGAGCCCGGTAGAAAGGAGTTTGTTGGACTACCCTGCCTTGTGCAGGTCAGCCAATCATGCCCCTCCTGGCCACCTTATTGTTGCTTCAAGATCTTATGCCAAGTGCTCTGATCTGGAGGATCCTTTAAATCCCTTCATACCACAGTATGAATTTCCACAGCAGTTAGTCTCTGCCTAATTGTTTCACTGACTGCCTCACTTGGTTTATTGTCCACTGTCCCTAGTGGGTGTTTGCCCAGGAGGACAGGGGCCCTATCTACCTCTAGCCTGGCCAGGCCCAGGTGGGAGCTCAATGGTGGTTGACTCAATGACCCACTGTCCTGGGTCATTGATGGTGTCCTGGGCAGGAAGACCCCCGGGATAGCTTTGGTGGCCAGGGGTGGTGCCTGAATAGGTCCCAATACAAGGGTTCCAGGGTAAGGTAGACCCCTCCAGATTAGCACCTGCCCACCCTGATTTCCTCACTAGAGCAGGCTAACTCTAGGGCAACCTGATGGCGTCGCCACCTCCCGGGTCAATCATTTTTTTTTTTTTTTGCAGTTTTTTGGCCGGGGGTGGGTTTGAACCCACCACCTCCGGCATATGGGGCCGGCGCCCAACTCCTTTAAACCACAAGCGCCACCCAGGGTCAATCAACTTTGACGTGATCTGGACGTGAACGGGTGGGCTGCTCCGCGCCCACACCACCCCCGAGCGCGGCCGATCCTCCGCCTGCTGCGCGGGTCTTGCTCCCCGCGCCCGCCCCGCGGGAACTTGTGCATCCGGAGTCCCCCAGGACCCTGCGCGCGCTGCTCTTCATTGGTGGCGCGGGGGGTCATAGCCGCCCTGTGTCCTGCCATTTTGTGCCATGGCTGTGCTGGCCGGTGTATCTGCCATGGCCATCACCTTCTCACTACACGGACCCCGCCTAGACCTGGCCCAGGACGCGTCGCTAACCGCGCTCCGCGCGAGCCTCGGGCTTCTAACCGCCGCTTTCCTATGCTGGCGCGCTTGGCAACGACCCCGGCGCAAAGTCTGGCGCTGGGTACGAAGGGAGCAGAAGACGCCCTGAACCAGTGCGCGAGGCCCCCACCCATCGCCGTCTCGGCAACTACCTACAACACCATTTCTTACTCAACCCTTTGGACAGAGGAAGCTACGGGCTATTTCCCTCCCCTTCCCCTCTGCTTTTCTCCTTCGGCCACCCTCCGCCCAACGTCGCTTTTCCGCACTTCGCTTGGCGTGCAAAACTGGTCGCAATTTCAGATCGTGACGGGTGGGTACCTGCGCTGCACCAGGGCGGGACGTGCAGGCTGTGGGGCCGCGACGGGACGCGGTCCCAGCGTGACCACTGTCCACCAGGGCTGTCTGCCTTCTGTTCCTTTACGCATAACAGGCGCTCAATAAATGTTTGTGCAATACGTGAACAAGTGGTGGCTTGCAAGCATCAGGAAGGGGCATAGGTCCTGGGCTGGGCCAGGAATAACTTGGTCAATGGACCTCTTTTAGGGAAAGACTGGGAGCTGTCAAGCCTCTCCATCCCCTCTCCGCAGCTGTGCCCCCAAACCCGACTAGCTGCTGGGGTGGGGGGTGGGGGTTCAGCAGCCTGAGGTGCAAGTTGAGGAAGGAGAGGGGGAGCTTCTTCCCGGAAGGTGCTGGGAGAGGGCAAGGCCAGTGGAGAGGTGGGAAGTACGAGAGGCCTCAGTCAGGGGCTGGGACAGGTGGCTGGGCCCACTGAGAGCCATGAGCCTTGTCTGGGGTCTCTGGGGAAGGCCCTCCCTAACTCCCATCATACCATCTGCAAAGGGGGAGGGCAGAGGATTAAGCTGTAGGGACTGTGCAGCCAGCAGCCTCTTCCCTGGGGAGCTGGTGATACAATGGCCCTCAGGGCCTGGACCAAACCCGCTGCTGACCCAGATGAACACTGGCAGCAGAGCTGAGCCCCAGCACCTACTACCACCCCCACAAGATGCGACCAGACTTCCTGCAGACTCCAGCTCCAGCTCACAGGGAAGCTGGGCTGTAGAGAAAGCCAGGCCTATAGCCCATTCCCTCCCACAGCCTGGTGAATCTAGCATGGGTCCTGAAGTCCAGAGATGCCCTGGGCTTCCCTAGAGGTGTACTCAGGCTCAGTGGGACCCCTGTGTCAGGACTGGGCATTTTTCTGGGGCCAGAAGGACCTTGAATAAGGTAGTTGGGAAAGTGCTGGTTCTGAATGTAACCCAAGCACAGCATGAGGACCTGCCAGGTCCTTCACTCATGTTGTAAAGAACATGTTCTCAGGCTCTTCCAGGCTCTGGAAAAGTTAAGAGTCTGGCCATGCAGCACCAGGGAGCAGGGACTACCTGAGGGTAAAAGAAAGGCCAGCAGCCCCTCTGCCCTCTGCTCACTTGGTCCTTCCACCACCATCTTGCACCTGTGACTATTGGGCTTGGGAAAGGCCCACCAGTGGGTGGCAGTTCCTCTAGGAGCCAAGCCAGGTGCCCCTCCAAGGTCAGGCCCTCCTGTTCCCTTCTCTTCTTTGGCCCCCCTGGAAGGCCCCAGTATCCTCCTGTCCCTCCTTGGCCAAGCAGTACAATGTTTCTGCTTCCTGTTGGTCCTGACATCTCTGGCCTTGTCCAGGGTACCAGCTCTGCCTACACAGACACACCCCTAAAGCCCTCTCCATGGCCTGCAGGGGCTGGCCTGAGGTTGGTGTGTGGATGTTCAGACCTTGCGGCTGCCCCTAGTCCTCCCTTGAGGTGCTTAGCCCCCTCTGTAGAGGACCTAAAGGGAGCAGGGAAAGAGAGCAATCCCTGGCCCTCTTTCGTTAAGTCAGTTCCAGCAGTAGCTACCTGTTCCCCAGTTAATACCCAGGCCACCCAGCTGAGCTGCCACCTGAATTTCCCTGCCCAAACCTGCTGAGATGCTAGCCAACAGGCTCGGGGATTCTGACACTGAGCCATTTGTGAGCAGCCCCTCTCCATGGATTAAACCCCACTCTTTGCTCCTCCAGAGGGGTCCTCAACAGTTAACCACACCCCTAAATGCCACTGGACCTTCTAATGGATCATATTGCCATTCCCCACCCCAGCTCTCCTTTCCTCCCTGCCAGCACCAACACCTAGCCCATCATGATGAGGCAAATGGACACTCAGAGACCCAGGATATGTTGGGATAAAAGGCTGGCCCAACCCAGTTGGGGATGCTAGTTGTTCCCTTAGCTGAGCTCAGGCCTGCTTGGGGTGAAGTCCTTCCTCCACACAAGGAAGGGAAGACTGCAGCCTGCTGAGCTCCTTCCTGACTTAGGGTTGATACCTGTGCCAACTCATCATATGCTCTAAAAACCCCCAACGGTGCAGAGTCTCAGGCATCTGGCTGATGAGGAAACTATGGAACCCAAACCACACAGCCAAATTGGAGCAATATGGATTCAAAATAAGACCTGACCCCAATCCTGAGTTCTACTAGAGCAGACTGTTGCTTTGGGGATGCCTCAGTAACCCACTTCCACCCTCCTCTCCCCATTTCCTCCCCTCCTCAATCAGGGGAACAGCCAGGGAGGGCCTCTGCCATCAGACCCAGGGCAAGCCCACCTGATGGGCCTCAGGGAGGAGGTAGCCCAGACCCCCCTCCACCACGTGGCACAATCCCAGGAGCAGTGTAGGCCTGGCTGTGGGCTGGGGACCCTGCTGGGTGGTCCCCCACAGGCTGTGGGGCTGAGGTGCCCACTCCAGACCCCTCCCGCCCGCGCATTCCTGGCTCCCTGGCCCCTCCCCCGGCTCCCAGCCCCCTCCCCCACTGGCCCAGCCTATGTCTGAATCTGCTTCTGATTCCAGCTCTGCAGACGAGGCCCCCTCCCCTCCCCTCCTTCCCGGCTGAGCAGCCCCGCCCCTGGCTGGGCCCCGGCTTGCGCCTGCTGCGCCCCCCACCCCCTCCCGGTATAGCACGTCTGTCCTCGCTACAGCTGGGAGGCGGCAGCGGCCCCGGCACCCCCGGCCCCGCCCGCTTACAGCCCTTCCCGGGAGGCCGGGATACCTGCTCCGCCCGGCCCTCGGAGGGTGAGTGCTAGCCTCGGCGGGCAGCGGGTGGGGCCTCCGTAGGGCGGAGGCACTGGGGAGTGGGGCGACGCCTGTCAACTCTCCAGGCCCAGCAGGAGGACGCGCCAACATCCAGCTGCTGCACTCGGCCCCGGGACGCGCCGCCGCTGCTCCCACCTTGGGCTGGCATTGCAGGGAGCAGGCAGAGCCTGGGACGAAGCTCTTCCTCCCCGAGGGCAACATCTTGGGCCCCCACACCCCGCGATGCACTGCTGTCCCTGGGGGCTGCTGCTGACCGCAGGCGCACTGTCGGCTGCACTGAGCCCCGGCCCGCCTGCGCCCTCTGACCCTTGCCATGATGAGGGGGGCGCACCCCGGAGCTGCGTGCCAGGACTGGTGAACGCGGCCCTGGGCCGCCAGGTGCTGGCGTCCAGCACGTGCGGGAGGCCAGCTACTTGGGCCTGTGATGCTTCGGACCCCCGGCGGGCACACCCTGCCGCCCTTCTGACCTCTGCAGAGGGCATTGCAAGCCCTCTGTGTTGGCGCTCAGACTTGCTGCCTCATGCTCCCCTCAATGTGACCCTAACAGTAGCTCTTGGCAAGGCTTTTGAGCTGGTCTTCTTGAGTCTGCGCTTCTGCTCAGCTCCCCCAGCTTCTGTGGCCCTGCTCAAGTCACAGGACCATGGCCGCAGCTGGGCCCCACTTGGCTTCTTCTCCTCCCACTGTGCCCTGGATTATGGCCGCCTGCCTGCTCCTGCCGATGGCCCAGCTGGCCCAGGGCCTGAGGCCCTGTGCTTCCCTGCACCCCAAGCCCAGCCTGATGGTGGTGGCCTTCTGGCCTTCAGTGTGCAGGACGGCAGCCCAGCAGGCCTGGATCTGGACAGCAGCCCAGTACTCCAGGACTGGGTGACTGCCACAGATATCCGTGTCGTGCTCACACGGCCTGCCACTCTGAGAGACACTGCAGTCCCATACTCCTATTCAGCCACGGAGCTCCAGGTGGGCGGTCGCTGCAAGTGTAATGGGCATGCCTCACGGTGCCTGCTGGACACCCAAGGCCACCTGATCTGCGACTGCCAGCATGGCACTGAGGGCCCTGACTGCGGCCGCTGCAAGCCCTTCTACTGCGACAGGCCGTGGCAGCGGGCCACAGCCCGGGAATCCCACGCCTGTCTTGGTGAGGCCTTGGAGGGTGGCCTGGGGATCTTGGACCTGGTCAGCCTGCCCCTGACCCATTCCTCCCTGCAGCTTGCTCCTGCAACAGCCATGCCCGTCGATGCCGCTTCAACATGGAGTTGTACCGACTGTCGGGCCGCCGTAGTGGGGGAGTCTGCCTCAACTGCAGGCACAACACTGCTGGCCGCCACTGCCACTACTGCCGGGAAGGCTTCTATCGAGACTCTGGCCGTGCCCTGAGTGACCGTCGTGCTTGCAGGGGTAAGCCTGCCTCCAGTCACTTGTATGCTCTCATTCCCTAGTTTCCCAGAGCCCCAGATAGAGAGGGTTCTGATCAGGCCCTTCCCACCTCTGCCTTCAGCCTGCGACTGTCACCCCGTGGGTGCTGCTGGCAAAACCTGCAACCAGACCACAGGACAGTGTCCCTGCAAGGACGGGGTCACTGGCCTCACCTGCAACCGCTGTGCCCCTGGCTTCCAGCAGAGCCGCTCACCAGTGGCACCTTGTGTTAGTGAGTGACCCTGCCCTGCCACAGCAACCCCAGCTCCCTGTATGTCCCTGGAGCCCTGCAGACTCCCCTGCCCCTCCATGGCTGGCCATTCTCCCACCCTCTCCACAGAGACGCCCATTCCTGGACCCACTGAGGAGAGCAGTCCCGTGGAGCCCCAGGGTAAAGTGGACAGGGAACAGGGCTCCTGAGTCTGGTTGGACCATGGGGAGGTCTATAGGTTGGGGGAGACAGTGGGATTTTGTGTCAGCCTCCCATCCACCTCCCCAGACTGTGACTCGCACTGCAGACCTCCTCGTGGCAGCTACCGCATCAGCCTTAAGAAGTTCTGCAGAAAGGACTATGGTAGGTTTCAAGGCTTCTTTGCTTTCACCTTCTCCTCTTCCTCCTCCCTTTTTGCCCCTCCTCTGCCAACTTCCCCTTAGAAAATTTTGACGCTCGCTCCCCAAACCCCGTCCCCATTTCTCAGGGCCCCCACTGTTGCCCGCCCTTCCTCTTTAGCCCCAGTGTTCTCCCCACACGTGGTGGACGCCCTGTGCCTGGTCCCCTTCTGGCCCTGCCCTCCTCACCTCGTGCCTTCTCACCCTCCCCACAGCGGTGCAGGTGGTGGTGGGAGCACGTGGAGAGGCACGAGGCGCGTGGACGCGCTTCCCGGTGGCGGTGCTGGCTGTGTTCCGCAGCAGGGAGGAGCGCGCGCGGCGCGGGAGCAGCGCTCTGTGGGTGCCAACCCAGGATGCGGCCTGCGGCTGTCCACGCCTATTACCCGGCCGCCGCTACCTGTTGCTGGGGGATGGACCAGGAGCTGCTGTCGGAGGCTCAGGAGGCCGGGGACCCGGGCTCAGCGCGTCCCGCGGAAGCCTGGTGCTGCCCTGGAGGGACGCGTGGACGCGACGCCTGCGTAGGCTGCAGCGGCGCGAGCGGCGGGGACGTTGCGGAGCAGCCTGAGGAAGTGGGTGGGACGCTGCGCCCACAACCAGGCGCACATTCCTCCAATGCCTTCGCTTGCAGAGAATCTTTCGTCGCTTCACGCGTGCCGCCATCTGGGCCCCCCTCCCGTCCCTGCCGACGCCTCCCTCAGTGCCTCACCCCTACGTCCCCAGGGGGTGTAACCGACACTGCGACACCTGCCCCAGACATGGAAGCGTGGAATAACTCCAGAGAGCTGCTTGGAGGCTTCTTGGGTAGCTGTCATCCCCCAGGTTCCTCTGTCTCCCCATCCTTACTTTGCCTGTCCTCTCCAAGGGCCACTGTGATACCCCCAGGTTGTGAACGCCCCTGTGATGCCAGGACCTTTCTGGGGTCAGAAACCATCCTAAGGGCCACTATGATTCATACCCTGCCCCCCGCCGCAGTGATCCACCCGCGAACGCTCTGACTTCCCCAAAAGGCATGGTGGCCTCTATAGACGACTGACCCCCCCATGGGGCTCGGGGAACCAAGTCTACTGCCTGGACAGTGACTTCCCTGCCTCCTGCCAGGACCCGCAGAGGGCGCTATCGCTCCTCCCCACGAGAACGGCCGCCCCTGTCCATCGTAGTGCAGTCTCTGGCCCCTACGTCAGTCCCGGCCTTTGTCTCTGCGGTTCGATGTCCGTGTCCCTTTCTCTGGTCTCCGTCCGGCCGTCTCTTTCCGTGGCGTATCTGAGCCTTACGCTACCCTGCGCCCCTAATCCGCCGGCTCAGAACTGGACGTTGTGCCCATGCGAGCCTAGGTTCACGCGTGACCCGGCGGGCAGCTGTCCGGGCTCTTGCTGCCCGCAGCCCCCACCGTGCTTGGCTCGACTCTGGGTACTCTCACAAGCCCCCGGCCCTCTACTGGTGTAAGCAGGGGACACCGGCGTCAGTGCGCATGCCCAGAGCCAGGCTGGGCCGCGACCCGCGAGCGCTCCGGGGTGGGCAGCGGGCGGCGCGTGCTCGGCGGGGGCGGGGCCGCATGTGCGCGTGCGCAGTGAAGCCGCCGCCTTCGTGCGGCGAGCTGAGGAGCCGGCGGCACCGCGAGGTGGGTGAGCAAGGGTCGAATGGGAGGTGTGACGGCTGATTGCGGCGTTGCCATGCTGGGGGAGGGGGCGTAAGGGCTGGGCTGCGGAGTCTCATATGAGGACTGGTGTGCTGGGGGCCCACGCAAGGCTCAGGGGGCTCCAGAGCCTGGCACTGCCCAGCGTGGCAGCCACGGACCGGCCACAGGGCAGCCGCTGGGGCACGACTCAGGGGAGGGCAAAATGTCATCGAAAAGACCTGTCTCTATGTCACCCTTTCCTTGGGGCGCTTTCCGTCTCTACCCAGTAGGAATTCCTCTTCTGGACTCAGTCAAAATTGCAAGATTCTCTTGATAACATTCTGCCCTTGGGAGACCTGGAGCCCCTCCCAGCCCTCCTCTTCCCCTAGGGTGACAACCTAACCACTGTACCTAGGGGGTCTGCCCAGCTTCTGAGCTCTATCCAGTGGGTGCCCTCTTGGTCACTGTGCCAAGCGGCAGGCAGCTGTCTTCCAGATCCTGCTGGGGAGGTGTTCGCCAGGGGCTGCTTGGCGCTGCCACCCTGAGCCTGGAGTGAACACAGCTGGAAGGTAGAGCTGGTACCACCTGGGCTGGCTGCACCTGAGCGTGCACCCCTCTGGGCAAGGGTGCTGGTGGCCTGGCCATGGTCTTTCTCTGGTGACTGTGCCCATTATGTACAGGCTCAGTAGCGAAACAGATGTGCTGTGGGCCTCCTGAGTTGACATTAAAGGTTGTTGAGAACCACCTCTATTGTGTGCAGGTGTAAGTTGACTGTTAGGTTTGTGGCTGTGGTTATGATGCTGGTTTTCTAGTAAAGGAGAACCTGTTTACCTTTCCAAGGCTTAACAAACATTAGAAAGTGATTTTCCTTATTTTGCTGTATGTTTGCTCTAGAGCAATGGTTCTCAACCTTCCTAATGCTGAGACCCTTTAATACAGTTGAGAAACGCTGCTCTAGAGTCAACAGGTGACTTCCTGGCAGTTTGCAGGAAGAACTATTTTATTATTTGGTATGTGTTGCCATTTTCTCCACTTGAGGGCAAGGGCTCCATGTTCACTTTCTATACAGCAGGTACCTATAAATGTTTGCTCAGCTAGCTTGAAGACAAGCGGACAGGTTCTTTTCATCATAAGGAAACTGGATGAAGAGAAACTAGCCCAGATAAGAAAAAAGCAAGCCAAGGCTGGGCACAGTGGCTCATGCCTGTAATCTTAGCACTTTGAAAGGCCAAGGTAGGTGGATTGCTTGAGCTCAGGAGTTCGAGACCAGCCTAAGCTAGAAAGAGACCCAGTCTCTAAAACTAGCCAGGCATTGTGCTGGGTGCCTGTAACCCCAGCTACTCAGGAAGCTGAGGCAAGAGGATCGCTTGAGCCTTGGTTTGAAGTTTCTGTGAACTATGACACCACAGTACTCTACTCAAGGCGACAAAGTAAGACTCTGTCTCAAAAAAAAAGAAACAAAAAAGACCAAGACATCTCTCAAAGACTTTACAGTTACCGTTCCTGGCCAGTAGCATGACCCACTCATGCGTTTCCTTTCATTCTGGGTTGATCCTCATCTAATCTCCTCAGCACTCAGATAAAGCCTTCACATGAAGTATTTACTGGGTAGCAAGTGCTCTATTTAGAAACACTCCTATCTTCCCCTTTGACCATGGCTGTAGCCACATTGTGGACATCTTTGCTCCCTCATGGCCTGACATGGGATAGGTCAGAGGTTTTCTGTAAATGATGGTTGAAATTGATCAAGGTACTCTGGATGGATGGAACTGTGGTTCTGAACCAGTGTAGTGGCTCTCAGCTAGGTTAAGGGTGACCTTTTGGGGAAACAGAAATAACCTAGGGTTTTCATAACAATATATTTTAACACCCTAGGTCTGCAAGTTCACCTGTAGGTGAGCCTTGCTAGCTCTTACTGACCATACCTGCCAGGAGGGTCCAGGAGGTTTGAGTGACCTTGAACACACCGTGTTGCTCTTAATTCCCTACAGATTGAGCCAACTTCAGAAGACATATTTAAGTGTTTTGCTTTAAGTGTTTCTAATTTAACTTACAGAAGGAAAATGGAGCAGGTTGTAAAAAAGCACTTAACATGTTAATGTTCAGTGTTTTACTGATTTGAGCATACCTTTTTTATTATGACAATTCTATAAATGGGAGAAGTCTCTTTTAACTCAAAGCACCAATTTCAGTGGCTGTTTCAAACATTGCCTTTCACTTGGAGATAATATCAAAAAAACAAAACCTCAGGTTTTTTTCTGAGAGCCAACTTGAATTCATTATTCAATTATTTTCTCTATCCTTTTAGCATCTGTGGTGTTTTGTTTTGTTTTGTTTGAGACAAGATCTCATTCTTTTGCCCAAGCTGGAGTATAGTGACATCATCACAGCTCACAGCAACCTCAGACTCCTGGGGTTAAGCAATCCTCCTGCCTCAGCTTCCCAAATAGCTGAGGCTATAGATGTACACCATCATACCCAGCTAAATTTTCTATTTTCTAAATTTTTGTAGAAACAGGGTCTTGCTCTTTTTCAGGCTGGTCTCAAATTCCTAGCCTCAAGCAGTCTTCCCACCTTGGCCTCCCAAAGTGCTAGTATTACAGGTGTGAGCCACTGAGCCACTGTATCTGGGCTCAGCATGTGTTTATTGAGTTCCCACTTCGTGTAAGGAGGCACTGTGAGGTATGCTTTGTGGCTAGGACATTGAGTAAGGCATGGTCTCTGCCCTTGAGTAACTTCCAGTATGGTGATGAGATCAGCTAATAAACACAATAGGCACTCTGATATAGGCAGACAGAGGCTGCTGTGGGTTCCGAGGTGTGGCATCTGGCTGGATGTGACAGATGAAGGCCTGAGGATTTGAAGGGTGATTGGAAGCGGCAAGGCCATGAGAGAGAAAGAGACTTTCAGGCAAAAAAAAAAAAAACAACATACATGAAGTAACAAGGACCTGGTGTCCCCCTGCCAGCTGTTTGGAGGAGGGCAGTGGGCAGCTTTGGGTGGATGGCTGACAAGGCGGAGGAAGTGAGAGAGCTGGGCTGGCAGTAAACCTGTAAGGCCCTTGAGGGCCAGCCCAAGAATTTGACTCTTACCCTGAATGGCAGGAGGCAGCCAAAGGATCTTGGGTTTGTGAGTAAGTTGATCAGATTTCACATCTTTGGAACATGAGTGGGCAGTGGTAGCCAGAGTGGGCTGCACTGATGCCAGGGCACACCCAGAGACACACAAGCGCAAAAGCAAGAGCAGACTCAGAGATAGTGACTATGGGATGGGAAGACCCAGGGAGAAGGGAGGGAATGCTCCAAGATTAGATGGCAGCTGGCAGTACCATGCTCCATGTGGCATTTGTAGGAAGGGAGCAGGCTTGGGGAAAAATCCTGACCAGCATGGAGATGTTGATCTGGCTGCTGGTGAGACATCCAGACTGTGGATAGATGCAATTTATTCTGGAGCCAAGGAGACCACACCATGCTAGAGAGCATTTTGCAGATGCTATGTGGCATCCAGACTGGGGAGTGGGCTAGGTCTTCCCAGGAGAGTGTAGGGTGACAGAAAGAATACTGAACCCTGCAGACACCTAACACTTTGTGTTTAAAACAAAAAATAAGGTAACAGGCTCAGCGCCCGTAGATCAGTGGTTAGGGCGCCAGCCACATCCACTGGGGCTAGAGGGTTTGAACCTGACCTGGGCCTGCTAAACAACAATGACAACTGCAACAAAAAAATAGCCGGCAGGAAAGAAAATCACTTAGGCCCAAGAGTTTGAGGTTGCTGTGAGCTGTGATGTTATAGCACTCTACTGTGGGCAACATAGTGAGACTATCTCAAAAATAATAATAATAATGTAACAGAAGACCAAGCAGTAAGCCATTGCTTTGAGAGGATGGATTAGCATGTTGTGGCTTCATGGCTCACAGCAATCTCAAACTCTTGGCCTCAGCCTCCTGAGTAGCTGGGACTATAGGTACCCACCACAACACCTGACTAATTATTCTATTTTTAGTAGAGATGGGGTCTTGCTCTCGCTCAGGCTGGTCTTGAACTTGTGAGTTCAAGCAATCCACCCACTTCAGCCTCCCAGAGTGCTAGGATTACAGCGATGAGCTTGAGTGTCTACCTTTTAGGGAACCTCTAGAATGAGGTTTAGTCTCCTTAAAGGATCTCATAATTAGAACTCTGGAAAAAAGCCTTCTCAGACCCTGAGATCCAAGGTTGCAGAATTCTCAGAGTTCCCTCACTGTCCTTCTAGGACCTCAGTTTCTGTGTGATCTGTAAGCATTAGCAGCAGGTAGGACTATGGGAATCTATTAGGGACACAGAGTCCAGATGTGTGGTGCTCCCTCCCCCATCCTCTCCACACCCAGGGGGCCCATGGGTGAGGCTGGGGAAAGGCTGATAATGCAAAAGTGGTTTATCCCTATCTGCCCATAGCCAGCACGTGGTCCCCACAGGACTGCCCAAGCCTTCGGATGAGTTTGTGAACAGTCACTTTTGCCTCTGATAGAGCCTATGCACATAGGATTTGGGGCTGTTGGGCCTCAGAGTGAGTCTTGTGCATGGATTATTTGCAGGCAGCCATAATCTCTCCTTTACAGGGGTTTGAGAACACACCACTCGCAAACTCTGGTGTGTCTGCCTGATGTTACATGATTTTAATTGGGTGGTGAGCAATTCTGTTACCAATAAAGCCCTTCTACTTACTGTGGTATTTTAAGTGGACCTCGTCCCCTGGGTCCCGCCAAAAGCTCCTCTTACCTCTGTCCCTTCAGCCTTTCCTTGGAATCATTTTGTCCTTATTCCCTAATTGTCCTTTGTGATTCTTTCCCAGGAAGGGTCTTTCCAGGCTTCCTATTTTGATAAATCACTGGGGCTTAGAAGGATCAGGATGTGGATGTTAATTCTTCCTGCTCTGGTGTCTTCTCTGTCTACCTGAGCTGTCCTCTGCTGCTCCCAGCACATAGGAGCACTGTCCTTTGTCAGCAGCTTCTGCCCCAGGCCCTTCGGTTTCCTAGAACCCATGAGGTTGGGCTGTAGAACTGTGTTTAAGTCTGAACTACAGAAGATGCCCACTGGCCTGCACTCACTGAGCCAAACAGCTCTGAATGGGCTCTACCCTCCTTGGCCCTGTCCTTTGCCCACACTGCCTCTGCCACTTCCTGGGGCCAAGGCCTCACCCTTCAAGACCCAGCTGAGGCAGGTGCTGGCTCTGGGAAGCCTTGGGCCCAGACACCCTGTGCTTTCCTATCAGAGGACTTGAACCTTGCATTGGCATGGTCAGCACACATGACATAAGCTGAGCTCACTGAGGGCAGGGCCAGGCTATACCTCTGTCCTCCAGCACTTGACAGGCTGGAATCCAGGAAGTGTGTCTTGTATGCCTATTAGAATGATTAAACCTATGGGACTTTGTTCTGGCCAGCTGTCTTGTTACATCTGAAGATACTTAAGGAGAACCTCCTATTCACCTGACCTTCCAAGACACACCTGTCACAGGCACCTGGCTTGGAACTTAGACCAGTTAGAATTCTTTTCCTCTGGTTTTCCTTCTATGCCTTGAAGGGTGTTTTTCCAGGCCTGCTGTTGGAAGACCTTTTGAGCTCAGAAAATAAAGATCATGAATTAAGAGATCTCCATTCCAACTCTAGTCCCTGCCTATGGGTGAGCCACACCACACTCAGGGGAAGGTGTTCTGCCTGAGACAGGGACATAGGGCTATCTTGAGTGGTTAGCCAAGGATGACACTCAGACTGGCCTGTAGGAGCCCCTATGGCAGGCTAAAGAGCCACTGTAAAGGTGCATTTGAACTTCCAGCTCTCACAGGCAGGCAGGCTGCCCAGCTGGCCTGTAGTGCTGTGACTAACACCTCATTAATGGCCACACCCCTGTTGTACCTGGCACGTGCCCTCCATTGTGTGCCACCAGCAAAGAACCCACTACCAGGTTCCCTGCCAGCCAGCTCCTTGGTAGTCACTATGGAATGCATTGGCCATTAATATTTGAAAAATTCCTATGCTATGCTTCAGGGTTGGGGCCACACACACCTTGCCTTCTTGACATGTGACAACAGCCCAGAAAGTTGCATGCTTAGGATGAGCTGGCTGATGATCCCTATTGTCATTTGGCCTTCAAAATTAAATTTTCATCTTGAGCCCAGGTGGTTTACAATTTTATCTTATTTTTTTTGAATCTCTGCCTGTTTCCTCCTCCTGTTTTCTCCTTCCCAGGGCACACTTGTATTGTGTGAGACACTTGGGTACAGAAGTCACCCTGCAGTGGAAGAGCCGGACACACAGCAGATCGCTACCCCAGTGTGCAGGGTGAGAACAGATTTGAACAAGGAGGAGCTGTGGAGCTCTGCAGGGCTCATCCCCGCCCAGGGGAGGGAGAGGGACTGGACTGAGAGGGAATGGAGCCAGGCATATCCTGCCTGATGAGGACACTCCCTCGAAATGTAGCATGGAGACTTCTGTTGGCACTGTGTGGCCAGGACTCCTGAAGCTGCTGCTGGAGGGGCCAGATCCTGAAAGGTCTGTCTTGAGTCAAGGTTGGGGGCCAGGAAAGGATTTTAGGTGGAGAGTAATGACCTAGTGATTTGGGGAAACCCTGGGCAGAGAGGAGTGAGCATTGGAGCTGGATGGCATTAGTGTGTGTGGAGCATGGACAGATGAGACACCTGGGAAGCAGCTGAAAGGACTGGGAGCTCACAGTGGGATTCGAGGCTCAGGAGAGGGTGGGTTCCTGAAAGTACTATGTGGAAGAGGCAGGTGTGGCAGAGAAGTGATGATGGTGGCACCTTGGGAGCTTTGCTTACAGAGGGAGGCAGGATAAGGGCCTAAAGGGATTCATTAGATTTGGCAATTCAGGCCGGGAGGGGCAAAAGCGGACAGGGAAGGAGAGGCAGAGTGGAGTGGGGCCTTGGTGTCCTGGTTGCTGTATTTGGGGCTTACCTGTGGCACAGGGTGAGAGGGAAGACTCAGAAAGTGAGACCCCAGAACCTGCAAGGGGTGGCAGAATGCAGAGGATGGGGCAGTTCCCACCTGACAGCTCTCTGCCTTGGGGGAAGTGGGTGGGAGGGTGCTGAGGGCTGCTCTCAAGAGGGATGAGCAGGTGGCAGGATGTCTCCCCACCCCCAGGCTCTCATGTCTCAGGCTGGCTTTCCTTGTATGTTTTTTTCTTTGAGACAGAGTCTCACTTTGTCGCCCTCAGTAGAGGGCTGTGGCATCATAGCTCACAACAACTTCAAACTCTTGGGCTCAAGTGGTTCTCTTGCCTCAGCCTCCCAAGTAGCTAGGACTACAGGCACCTGCCACAATGCCTGCTATTTTTAGAGATGAGGTCTCACTCTTGCTCAGGCTGGTCTCAAACCTGTGAGCTCAGGGCAATCGAAGTAAGCCACCGCACCTGGTGCACAGGACCAGTGCTCTAACTATTGAGGTATGGGTGCCCAGCCCTTTGTATGGTTTTTCCATGTGGCTGAGGCTGGAGGATAGATGGTGGAGTGGGGCTTATTGTGATTCAGCAGGCTTATGTGGTAAAAGGATAAAGCCAGGTGGGGCTAGCAGATGGGGGGAGGGCAATAAGGAACTCTCAGACAGGGCTTTGAGGGGGTTTAGGAATGTGTGACCTCTGCATGGGGTGGTTAAGATTTTTTAAGTTGGAGAGGCCATGGAGCTTCAAGCTTATTTTGTCTCCTCCTTGGCCCATGATGGTGGCAGCACAGAGAAAGACCAGAGAGGGGGATAGGTCGCAAGGGAAGGGACAGTGTCCTGGGACTGCCTGCTGTCCAGCCAGGAGGAGGAGGGGTGGCACACATATGTGGGTGATAATATGTGTTTGCATAGATAGATAAGTTCCAGAGCAAGAAGAGAGGTTGGAAGCTAGGGCCTAGGGGTAAAAAAGTAGAACAGCAAGGTAAAAATGCAGGGAGTCACCCTCGTTAGTGACACCACTACCATTGGTCATCTAACCAGAATCAGGCATCATCCTACAGATGAGGGTCTTACCAAGCAGTGAAGGGTTGTTATCAACTGTGCCCATGCAGGGCCTCTCCCACCTTCTGTAAGTGTAAAATGAGAAGGCCTGGGTGGGCCCCCAGCCTGCCCATGGGCTCCCCTCTTTACCACCCACCTTGTTGCCCCTGGCTGAGTGGTTCTGCTGCCTCTGTATCCAACCTCCAGGCAGACCTGTCTGGAATGAAAGCTTGATCACACTTCTTCACCCCAGCAGTCTGGCAGCCCCTTCACCAGTGGGGTGGGGTTGGGCCCCTCTGTGAGACAAAGGCCTCTGTGGTTCAGCTGCCCACCTGCCTGGTTTAGAAATACTCCTACAAAGTAGTGGGTTGTAGCCACCCAAACACAAGGACATAGCAGAGTGTGTCTTGTAAGCTGGTCCTGTACCCATAGCATCCACCTCATCCTACCTTCCCTTCAAGCCCTCAGAGTCACTTGCAATCAGCCCCTCTGTGTTGCGCCTCTGCCTTTACAAGTGTCTACAAATCAGCTTTCTGACTGTGCTGCCAGGAATTTTATTCGCATATCTGCTGTATCTAGCTCAGTGCTAGGGACCTGGTATAGCATTCAGGAAAAAGTTCCAGAAAGAAAGGGCTACTGGACAGATGAGCCAGTGGCTCCCTTTTGTCAAGGGTCAAGGTGCCACCTGGGGCGGGGGTGGTGATAGGGGGGTGGGGTTGAGCATTCACACCTCCAGGGTTGTCTCTGAGGCATCCTGCAGAGATTCTTAGAGGTGTTAGGCATTTCCCTGGCCTCTCCTTGGTGTGTGGTGGGAGGACTGGGCCCTCATTAGCAAATCAGACTTGACCTGGACCTGAGAGGAAGGTTCTTGTAACCAGAGGAGGGCGTCCCCACCTGCGGGTAAATGCTTTCGGCCACCCTTCCTGTCCCTGCCAGAACCCTACTCCTGCCTGTAGTTCAGTATGTTTCTCCCACCTCCCAGCTCTCTCTCCTCATCCCTGGCTCCAGGCTGGATGTGCTTCCAGGATATCTCCCTGCCTCCCTCCAGCCTCTCTCCTAGTACCCTGACCTACCAGCCCAGACTCCCTTCCAGGCTCTGTCCCACCTACCTGCTTGGCACTGAGCTCTCAGCTGTCCAGATGTGTCCTCCCCACCACCACCACCACCACCCCTGTCCTGATGTCCCCTCTTCCCCAAGAGTCCCTACCACCCATAGCATCTCCTTATCAGGCAGCCAACTTACACAACCCAGAGGTGGAAATGGAGCTTAGTCATCTCTGTTGCCCTCCCTGGCCTGATAGTCATGGTTGATGCTTAGGATCCTACCTTCCTGGGACCATTTCCTTCCTTTTTATGCCCATTTAGTAAAGTTGAGGGCTCTGGAGAGAATGAGAATGTGTTGGGCTCCATCAGGGGAGCCTGCCTGAAAGGAGTGTGTGTCTCCGTATCTAGTAGAAATCCTTCCTGTCAGCTCCTGTCCTCAGGCATAGAGGGTTCCCCACACACTGGCTGGAGCCTCGCCTTTTTCCTCTGCGTTCTGGGCCCCCTCACCCAGACTGGGGAGGAAGAACTGAGCAAACAGCAGCTGATGCTCAGCCCTGCTCTGTGACAGTGACTAAGGCTCAGCCAGGCAGAGCCCTGGAGCCTTCTTAGCTTGCTGCTGGGCCCAGGGGCTGTTCTGTGGCCAGTGTGGGTGTGGTGGCCAGGCCAAGGCTGGGTGAGACCCAGGCCTATAGTGCTAACTCTTCAAATTGTAGTCCTAGTGAATGCTGACCTCCTGGGGCGGTGGAGGGGGGGATGACAGTTGGCCATTTGGTAGCATCTAGGTGTGTATGCACCCCAACCCCCACTTCATATGCTGTGGGCTTGCCTGGGACATGCTACTGCACTCTAGCCTGGGCAACAGAGCAAGACTCCATCTCTGAAAAAATAAAAAGTACCTCCAAGATATAGTTTTCCTGGGCTGGGATTCTCTGTTCATTTCTTACTCCTTTAGCCATAATCCCTGAGTGACCTGGTATCTGTCCTGCTATCAGGCTACTCTGTTTGATAGGGTCTAGCCTCCTAGGCGTGGCCTTGTCCTGGCCCCCAGAGTCCCACCAGAACTCTGTCCACAGCTACCAGGGGGGTTTCTAAATGCAGATTCTGGTCAGGTCACTTTCTTCTCAGACCCTTTGCCCTGCACATGTGGGGAAGCCCCTCCTCACTGCCCACCTGAGGCCCCCAACTTGGCGCTTGCCCTCCCCCACCTCTGTGCCTCTGGGGATACACCATGCCAACCCCAATGCAGGCTGTTGCATTTTACAGGCACTGAGACTCTGGCCCCCTGTTCTCCAAAACTTCTAGAGTGCAGAATTGCCAGCCTCCTCTGGGGCCATCTTCTCTCTTCCAGTGTCCAGTGTGGGACCTGGCACAGAGAGGCAGCTCCAAGGAGTTGCTCTAGGATGAGGGGAGTTATGGGACATAGGTCTGTGCCATCACCTCCCCTTCCCCCGTCACACCCAGGAGCTGGCTGGGAAACAGGCTCAAGCCCAGGTGGGGGTTAAGATATAATAACCTAAACCCCTGGTTCTGTTTTTGTCACATGAGAGTTTGTTTGCAAATCTAATTGTTTGGGAAATCATATCCCCCACTTTAGAGGTAAGAAATGCATCAGGTCTCATGACTCATAGGCATGAAGTGTTAGTTTGGGGCAGGAGTTTGGCACTAAGAATCTTATTGAGGAGGGACCTGGGGCAGCCTGTGCCCCACCAATGGTTTGTGGGCCACAGTCCAGGGACCCTGGAGTCTGCAGACTGGGGTCAGTCTTCCCTGTGCTTGGGGACCCTCTGTGTTGCAACCTCCTTGTCTCTAAAATGGAGCAAATACCTGCACTGTCAGTCTGTGCTCAGGAGAGGGGGAGAGGTATGTGAAGCTGTAGTGACTGTGGAATTTGTGTTCTGCAGCCTCTGAAGATGGGGTGAGGGTTTGTCTGCTTGAGCAGGAGGTGCCCTGCTTACCCCTGGGTGTCTCCAGCCACTGTCCACGTGGAGGCCAGTCCCACTGTACCTTTTCTCCTCCCACCCCAGCCACATGGGTACTTGATGGAACACAAGCCATGGGTGTCCTAACCTCTAGCCCCAGCCCCTTCCTCTTCCTGCGGGCACACTTCAGGGGATTCACTGGAGAGGACAGATTAGGTGTTTATTTGAGCTTTACTAAGAGTAAGAACATGAGCTGCTGTGGGGTGTTCCTGGCTGAGGGGCCCACTTGTACGAACTTCCTACCTAGGGAAGGCTACCTGGAGGGGGGACAATTCTGTAGTCATTTGAGGGCCCCTGAGCCTTTGGCTCACCCTTTGTAGAGTCAGGAACAGGTGCTGTGGCAAGAGGGCACAGTGATCATATGTGTCACCTGTAGCAAGGTAGCAATCTGGGGAAATGAAGGTCACTTGTTTTGGTGGGGTGCTTGTTGCTCAATGGTTAGAGCACCAGCCTTATGCACTGGGACTGGTGGGTTTGAACCCAGTCCAGGCCTGCTAAACAAACAAAAAAAAATAGCCGGGCGTTGTGCCTGGTGCCTATAGTCCTAGTTACTAGGGAGGCAGAGGCAAGAGAATCGCTTGAGCCTAAGAGCTTGAGGTTGCTGTGAGCTATGATTCGGTGGCACTCTACCAAAGGTGACAAAGTGAGACTGTCTCAATTTAAAAAAAAAATCTGGAAATCACTTATTTCCACTTATGTATATTTTTCTTTTCAAGAAACCTTTGCTTCCATATATAGGTACCCTGAGATTGTGAGAAAAAGGCCCATTGGAGGAGACTTCCCTGGTGGGAAAGAAGTTGCAGGGTCAAAGGTAGGAAGGGACACAGAGGGGGTGTTCCAGTCCCGTAGCTTCACTCTCCTGTAGGATGGAGCAGGCATTGGCCAGTTGAGACCGACACTGCCCAGCTACTCGATGTCTGCCTGGTGCCAGGCTGAGCAACTCTGGCCTGCCAGGCTGGGCTGAGTGCTTTCTATAAGCAGCCTCCAGTAATCCACATACCAGGAGCATCAGTTGGAGCACATCCCTTCCCTCTTTCCCACTATACCCACTCCTGCCCCGTGGTGGGTCTCTGCTGTCATTGCCTTGTTCCTGGGATGCTGGCCTGCTCCTGCCTCAGGGTCTTCGTATTTGCTCTTCTGTTGTCCTGAGTGTTCTTTCCTAAGCTCTTCTCCTAACTACTTCAACTCAAACATCATCTCTTGGGTGAGATCCACCCTGCATACCTTGAAAAAGTAGCTGTCACGTTCCAGACCAGGCCAGAGTGTATAGTCCTTACCACCTGAAATGAGCACTGTCTGTAATTCTTGTGGACCCAACAGGGTGTCTGGTGGAATGTCTCCTATTTTCCCAGAATTGCAGACTAGGCCCAGAGCTGAGGCCAAGAGAGACAAAGTACTTCCCCACTCCGCCCAAATTCAGGAAGCTGCAGACAACTGGGGCTAAGGGAGGAGACCTTGGAGATCCAGCCCTGCCCTAACCCCATGCCTCTGCAGTGAACTTGAGACTATGTAGAGGGGGATTTAGGTGAGAACAGTATTTGTGGTGGGTGACTATTTCCTCCCTTCTCTCAGAGGCCAAGAAAAAGTGGTTCCCAAGGAAACCATCTCATAGCCAGAGATATAGTGGGCTGCCCAGGCAGGGGGAGACAGTAGGTTACCAGCACCCTGAAGTTAAGTCCAGAGTAAGAGTAAGCACTTAACCTGCAGGTGTTGCTTGGGAACTAAAATCCATGAGGGGGCAAGTATTATTTATTAGCACCACTTTTTTTTTTTTAAGACAGAGTCCCAAGCTGTTGCCCTGGGTAGAGTGCTGTGGCATCATAGCTCACAGCAACCTCCAGCTCTTGGGCTTAAACAATCCTCTTGCCTCAATTTTTTTTTTTTTTTTTTTGCAGTTTTTGGCCGGCTCCGGGTTTGAACCCACCACCTCCAGTATGTGGGGCTGGCACCCTACTCCTTTGAGCCATAGGTGCTGCCCAGTTTTTCTGTTTTTAGTAGAGACAGGATGTTGCTTTTGCTCAGGGTGGTCTCTAATTCCTGATTTCAAGCAATCTACCTGCCTCCATCTCCCAGAGTGCTAGGATTACAGGTGTGAGCCACCACACCAGGCCTTTTTTTTTTTTTTTTTGAGACAGAGTCTCACTTAGTCACCCTTGGTAGAGTGCTGTGACATCTTAGCTCACAGCAACCTCAAAATTTTGGGTTCAAACAATCCTCCTGCCTCAGCCTCCCAAGTACGTGGGACTCCAGGCACCCTTCACAATGCCTGGCTATTTTTTAGAGATGGGGTCTCGCTTTTGCTCAGATTGGTCTCAAACTCATGAGCTCAGGCAATCCACACACCTCACCCTCCCAAGTGCTGGGATTACAGTGAGCCACTGTGCCCAGCCAATTATTAGCACCACTTTATAGGCAAGAAAACTGCAGGTTTAGGGAACATGAATGACTTGTCCAAGGTTCAAGCAAACAAGTGGCAGAGCCAGACTTTGAAGCCAGGCCTTTCTGACTTCAAATCTAGACTGTGTCCCTGCCTGGGGAAGGACAGGGAAGCTGGTCACCGTCTTCAGGCATGGCACCTTTGTCAGGAGCTAGGGGACTGTGGAGAACAGGTGTAGTTTATAACATCCAGCAGCAGCAGCAGCAGCAATAACAAACCCACAGGTAGATGGACAGGTGAGTTCTCACTTTGGTTATGAAAACTCAGCTCCAGAGCATGGGTGTCCAAGCCTGGATTATTTTAGGCTGATCACTTTCCTCCCTCTTCTTGCTTCTCTGTCCCAATAACAGTTTTTAAAAAATATAACTCAGGCTCAGTGCCTGTGGCTCAATCGGCTAAGGTGCCAGCCACGTACACCTAAGGTGGCGGTTCGAATCCCTAGCCGGGGCCCGCCAAACAACAATGATGGCTGCAACCAAAAAATGGCGGGGCGTTGTGGCAGGCGCCTGTGGTCCCAGCTACTTGGGAGGCGGAAGCAGGAGACTCGCTTCAGCCCAGAAGTTGGAGGTTGCTATGAGCTGTGATGCCATGGCACTCTACCCAGGGGGATAGCTTGAGGCTCCGTCTCAAAAAAAAAAAAAAAAAAAAAAAAAAAAAAATATATATATATATATAACTCAGCCAGGCATGGTGGCTCACGCCTCTAATCGCAGCAGTGTGGAAGGCTGAAGAGGGAGAATTGCTGGACCTCAGGAGTTAGAGACCTGCCTGAGTGAGAGTGAGACCATGACTCATTAAAAAAATGAAAAACCCAGCCAGGTACTGCAGCGAGTGCCTAATCCCAGTGGCTTCAGGAGACTGAAGCAGCAGGATGCCCACAGCCTAAGTCTGAGGTTGTAGTGAGCTATGACACCATTACACTCTGCTCAGGGTATAGGGTGTTGTCTCAACAACAAAAAGGCAAGGAAATAAAAAATCTACCTCAGTTATAAATATGTGTAAATGAAAGAAAAAGTATGAAATATATATATCAAAGCATGAAATGTATATACCAAAATGTTAATGGTAATTATGTTCAGGTAGAAGGGAGGAGTAGGATTAAAGGGGATAATTTAAACAGAACTCTCAATTTTTACTCTATAATTTGATATTATTTGACTTTTTGTGATTGTGTATTCATATGTAACTGTGTAATAAAAAAAAATTTTTAGGCCAGGTATGGTGGCTCACGCCTGTAATCCTAACATTCTGGGAGGCTGAGGTGGATGGATTGCCTGAGCTCACAAGCTCAAGACCAACCTGAGCCAGAGTGAGACCCCATCTCTAAAAATAGCCTGGTGTTGTGGCAGGCGCCTATAGTCCCAGCTACTCAGGAGGCCGAGGCAAGGGAATTGCCAGAGCCCAAGAGTCTGGGGTTGCTGTGAGCTGTGACACCATGGCACTCTACTGAGGGTGACAAAGTGAGACACTCTCAAAAAAATAAATCTTGTTTGCCTGACCTCAGAAATGTTGGGCTCTCTTTTTGGGTGAGGACTTGGGGGAAAAGCACCCCAGAGGCACCTTCAAGGTCTTTGGTACATGTCCTTGCTTCAGGTGTCCCTAGACCACTCACAGCAGCACATAAAACTCAGAATCTGATTCTCCCTAAAGGAACTTTGCAGGTATAATAGTCACTTCTAGGGTTTCCAGTTTAATATTCAACCTAAATCTGGGGCCAATTGAGTGAGGGTTGATACTGTTCTGCCCAGCTCCCGTTCTGTTTATAGACATGCTTATTGTTGAGCGAAGGAGCCAGTTCTGCTCCCTCAAACAAGATAGGTCAGGAGCTGCTGTAGAATTTAATGAGCCTGGAGCCTGGGGTGGGAAGCCTGAGGCTTGTTACTATTTAGGTGACTCACAGAGTGCCCTGGCCATGGGCTGCAAGGAGACCTGCTGGGCTGGCCTTTGAAACCTGGAAGGAGGGAACCCTCTTTGCTCTTCCTCCCAAGACAGATGAAGCAAAACTGATCTACTGCCTTGAAGTTTCTTTTCTTCTGAGGAAGAAGGTGCTGGCCCTGGCAGTAGGCTTTGTCCTTCTGTGGGCAAGGCGTTTCCAGTGAGCATATTAAAATTAGTTCAATCTCTTTTTAATGTTTTTTTTTTTTTTTTGAGACAGAGTCTCACTTTATTGCCCTTGGTAGAATGCCATAGTGTCACAGCTCACAGCAACTCCTGGGCTTAGGCGATTCTCTTGCCTCAGCCTTCCGAGTAGCTGGGACCACAGGCGTCTGCCACAACGCCCAGCAATTTTTTTTGGTTTTTTTTTTGAGACAGAGCCTCAAGCTGTCCCCCTGGGTAAAGTGCCATGGCTTCACTGCTCACAGCAACCTCCAACTCCTGGGCTCAAGCGAGTCTCCTGCCTCAGCCTCCCAAGTAGCTGGGACCACAGGCGCCCGCAACAACGCCCGGCTATTTTTTGGTTGCAGCCATCATTGTTGTTTTGCGGGTCCGGGCTGGATTCGAACCCGCCACCTTAGGTGTATGTCGCTGGTGCTAGCCGCTTGAGCCACAGGTGCCGAGCCCCAGCTATTTTTTTTGTTGCAGTTTGTCCAGGACTGAGTTCAAACCTGCCACCTTCGGTATAGGGGGCTGGTGCCTTACCCAGTGAGCCACAGGCAGCACCCTCTTTTTAATGTTTTCATTAGAAAACTTTCTTTTTTTTTTTTTTTTTTTGAGATGGAGCCTCAAGCTATCCCCCTGGGTAGAGTGCCATGGCATCACAGCTCATAGCAACCTCCAACTCCTAGGCTCAAGCGAGTCTCCTGCCTCCGCCTCCCAAGTAGCTGGGACCATAGGCGCCCGTCACAACGCCCCACCAT
>CAUYQV010088103.1:0-13182 GCA_963574575.1 Galagoides demidoff
TTTTTTTTTTTTTTTTGAGACGGAGCCTCAAGCTATCCCCCTGGGTAGAGTGCCATTGCATCACAGCTCAGAGCAACCTCCAACTCCTGGGCTCAAGCGAGTCTCCCGCCTCAGCCTCCCAAGTAGCTGGGACCACAGGCGCCCGCCACAACGCCCAGCCATTTTTTGGTTGCAGCCATCGTTGTTGTTTGGCGGGCCCGGGCTGGGAATTCGAACCCACCACTTTAGGTGTATGTGGCTGGCGCCTTAGCCGATTGAGCCACAGGAGCCGAGCCAAATACCACTCTCCTTTCCAGAACTTCTGGCCTTTAACACATTAAATGCTATGTGAGCTATATTTAACTTATGTTAGTTTTGAGACAAGGCCTCACGAAGCATACATAACACACAGGTCTCTTGCACACTGACTGCCATACAAGGAAATTTTTTTTCTCTTTGGGCACCACGTTTTTATTTTTATTTATTTTTATTTTTTAGATAAGAGTCTCACAGTATGTAGCCCTCAGTAGAATGCTGTGGCATCACAGCTCACAGCAACCTCCAACTTTTGGGCTTAAGCAATTCTCTTGAAGTAGCTGGGACTATAGGCATCTGTCACAATACTGGGCTGTTTTTATTGCAGTTGTCATTGTTGTTTAGCTGACCAGGGCCAGGTTCAATCCTGTCAGCCTCTGTGTATATAGCTGGCGCCATAACCACTATGCCATGGGCACCGAGCTATGGCCACCACGTTTTATTAGGTCAAGATACGTCAAGCGACATGTGAGTTAGGCTAGGCGAGATGGCTCACACATGTAATCGTAGCACTCTGAGAGGCCGAGGTGAGTGGACTGCTTGAACTTAGGAATTTGAGACCAGCCTGAGCAAGAACAAGACCACTCCCTCCACTAAAAATAGAAAAAACTAGCCAGGCATTGTGGCAGCTACCTATAGACCCAGCTTCTTGGGACATTGAGGCAAGAAGATAGCCTAAGCCCATGAGCTTGAGACTGTTGTGAGCTATGACATCATAGCATTCTACAGAGGGCAACAGAGTAAGACTCTGTCTCAAAAAAATAAAAAGACATGAGTTATATAGTAGAACCTCCAGAGTTGACCACCTCTCTACATTGACCACCTCCTTAAGTTGATCTCATTTTCACAGACTGGAGATGCAGTTCCTTATGTTGACCACCTCTGTATGTTGAATAGTTTGTTATAGTTCCTTGGGTCATCAACTTACAGACTACTGTATATACTTCATGAAGCCCTAGGCTGAAAACTAGCATGAGTTAAATACAATTCACATGGCAGTTAATGTGCTTGACCTAATAAAACACCATGGCCTCAAGGGAAAAAAAATGTTTTTTTTTTTACTGTGGCAGTCAATGTATTAACTATGGAACAGGGCATTAGCATGTGCCAGAATTGTTGACCTTCCCCTAAGGGTGGCTGAGCAAGCTATGCAATGCTGGCTAAGAGCCAGTGGCAGAGACCCCATTTCTCTTTAACTGGAAATAGAGGGAACACCCTCCCCCAACGCTTCTTAACATGACAAAAACACTCATTTTCTTCTGGTGAGGGCACTGCTGAGACCATTCAAAGATGCACCCCCCCCCCTTTTTTTTTGAGACAGAATCTCACTTTGTCACCCTCGGTAGTACCATGGCATCACAGCTCACAGCAACCTCCAACTGCTGGGCTTAAGCGATTCTCTTGCCTCAACCTCCCTAGCTAAGGCAAGCTGAGCTAGCTGAGCTAACCACCAGAGCATCACTGGTCACCAGAATTGCTGACCTTCCCCAAGGGTGGCTGAACTCAAGAATATTTTTAGAGATGGGGTCTCACTCTGGCTTAGGCGAGTCTTGAATCCAAGGGCTCAGGCAATCCACCCGCCTCAACCTCCCAGAGTACTAGGATTACAGGTGTGAGCCACTATACCTGACCTCAAAGATGCCTTTTTGTGATCCCTTTTAGGAAACAGCAAGGTTGACTTATTTGCTAAGTAAACCCAAATAAGTTTTCTGTGCCAGGATGGAGCCCTCATGGTACCTGGCATCACCATTGGCATTGCAACTCTGGCCCAGTGAAGAAACAAGCAGATAACTTAAATGCCAGGCAAAAATCTGTTCACTGCAGGCAGAGCTTTCACCTTCAGAGCACAACCTTAAACTTGGACATAGGCAAACACTGATGTTATTCTATGTTCATTAGCTTTTCACAAAACTCATGAACAACCGTTAGAGGACAAAAGAAAGACCACTCTAAAGAGCTGCTAAGAGAATATCATCAACTGCCAGATACAGATTTGGGAGACTTTCCTTGTCACAAGAATGACTAAATTAGGTCCCACAAGCCATCAGTCAAGAGGAGAGAAAGAGGAAGCCTCTTGGGGAGTGAAGGAAAAGCACTTAAGTGCTTCTGCAGGCTTGAATCCATTGGCTCACAAGAATGTTCAACATTGTGGGGACCCTGTTCTCTAAGAAGTGGATATGGGGCCCTTCCTTGCATCAGAGATGCAAAGCTGGCTAAAGAGGACCTGAGAACACCACAAATGACTCATTAGCTATTCAGTGTCTTGTAGGGTTGCTCATTCCTTGACATGAGCATGTTCTCATCCACCAAACTGAATGAGAAGAGCTGGAATGTCCAGAACTGATCTGATGTCAAGGATGAACTATGTACTGTATTTATTACAAAATTCCCAATTTCAACTTCTATAAACCACAGAGCATCTTACTTACTAAAACATCTTACTCATTATTTCTGAATGAAATTAAATGTGGAGTAATTTAACTTATAATTTGGTTTCAATTTATTTTCAAAAGCTAATATTAGTTTTAGTTCACATTAATTCTATTATTATTTTTACAATTCAGTAGTTTTGTAGTATATCCAACAAGGTTATAAAACACCATTACCTAATTTTCAGAACAGTCATCACCCCAAAAGTCAAAGTGGGGTTTTTGTCACCATTAATAGTCATCCCCTATTCCTCACTACCTCTAGCCCCTAACCATTTAACAGAAAGCAACCACTAAACTGCTTTTTTTTTTGGTTTTTTTGAGACAGTCTATGTTGCTGTTGGTAGAGTGCTGTGACATCACAGCTCACAGCAACCTCAAACTCTTTTGGCTTAAGCAATGCTCTTGCCTCAGTCTCCCAAGTAGCTGGGACTACAGGCACCCGCCACAATGCCCAGCTATTTTTTTGTTGCAGTTGTCACTGATGTTTAGCTGGCCTGAGCCAGGTTCCAACCCACCATCCTCAGTGAATGTGGTTGGTGCCGTAACCACTGTGCTACAGGCGCTGCCCTAAACTGCTTTGTTTATAGATTTGCCTGTTCTAAACAATTTATATAAATGGAATCCCACAGTATGTGGTTGCTTGTGTCTGGTTTAACATAATGTTTTAATGATCCAACCATTCTTTTTATGGCTGGGTTGTATTTCATTATAAGGATATAACATATTTCATTTACCCATTCACCAGTTGATGGATACTAGGGTTGTTTCCACTTTCTGGCTATTAAGAACATAGTTAAAATGGCTTGGCGCCTGTAGCTCAAGTGGCTAAGGTGCCAGCCACATACCCCAGAGCTGGCGGGTTCAAATCCAGCCCAGGCCTGCCAAACAACTATAACCAAAAAACAGCTGGGCATTGTGACGGGCACCTGTAGTCCCAGCTACTTGGGAGGTTGATGAGAGAAAATCATTTAAGCCCAGGAGTTGGAAATTGCTGTGAGCTGTGATGCCATAGCACTCTACCTAGGGTGACAGCTTGAGGCTCTGTCTAAAAAAAAAAAAAAAAGAAGACGAACATAGTTAAGAACATTTGTGTACAAGTTCTATGTGAAAAAAATATATACACACAAACATATACACACACTTCTTTTGGGTATGTACGTAGGCATGGAATTACTAACTTTTTTTTTTTTTTTTTTTTTAGACAGCGTCTCACTTTCTCTTTCAACCTGAATGCAGTGGTATCACAGCTCACAGCAACCTCAAACTCCTGGGCTCAAGTGATCTTCTTGCCTCACCTGCCTGAGGGACTACAGGCGCCTGCCACAATGCCCAGCTATCTTTTAGAGACGGGGTCTCGCTCTTGCTCAGGCTGGTCTCAAACTGGTGAATGCAAGCAATTCACCTGCCTTGGCCTCCCAGAGTGCCAGGATTACAGGGTGGAAACCACCATGCCCAGCCTAAGTTAACTTTCTGAAGAATTGCCAAGGTGACTGTACCACTTGAAATTCCCACAACCAAATTAAGAAGGTTCCAATTTCTCCACATCCTTATCAATACTTCTATTGTTTATCCTTTTGATTGTACTCATCTTAGTGGGAGTTCACTCATTTTTGCATGAAATATCAAGAAACATAATTCTTTGTAAAAACTTTTCCTAATCTACAAGAAAAAATCAATTTCCAGTGCAATAAATGAAATTTTAAGTGTAAGGAAAGGGTTAATGACAGATATCCTCAGAGATGTCTAACAAAAACCATTAAGCTTTTTTTTTAGACACAGTTTATGTCACCCTTGATAGAGGGCTATGGCGTCACAGCTCACAGCAACCTCAAACTCTTAGGCTTAAGTGATTCTCTTGCCTCAACCTTCCATGTAGCTGGGACCATAGGCACCCACCGTAATACCCAGCTATCTTTTGTTGTAGTTGTCATTGTTGTTTAGCTGGCCTGGGCCGGTTTCAAACCTGTCAGTCTTGGTGGATATGGCTGGCTATGGGTGCCAAGCCAAGCTTTTTTTTTTTTTTTTTTTGAGACAGAGTCTCATTATATGTTGCTCTCAGTAGAGTGCTGTAACATCATAGCTCACAGCAACCTACAACTCTTGGGCTTAAATGATTCTCTTGCTTCAGCCTCCCAAGTAGCTGGGACTATAGGCACCTGCCACAACGCCTGGCTATTTTGTTGTTGCAATTGTCATTGTTGTTTAGCTGCTCTGGGCTGGGTTCAAACCTGCCACCCTTGGTGTATGTGGCTAGTGCTATAACCACTGAACTATATGCGCTGAGCCCAAGCTTTTTTTTTTTAATACACTTTATTTATTTATTTTTTGAGACAGAGTCTCATGCTGTCACCCTGGATAAAGTGTCATGGTATCAACAGCTCACAGCAACCTCCAACTCATGCTCAAGCAATCTTCTTGCCTTAGTTTTTTCTATTTTTAGTAGAGACAGAGGTCTCACTTTTGCTCAGGCTGGTTTCAAACTCCTGAGCTCAAGCAATCCACCTGCCTCAGCCTCCCAGAGTGTTAGGATTACAGGCATGAGCCACTTCGCCCTGCTAAAACTATTAAGGAATACTAGTCTAGAGGGACTCTCACAGCCCTGGGGCTCAGACATCCTGCAGGTCAGAAAACTTCTGGAGCCTTGCTGACCAATGTGTTTCAATCTTTTTGTCTTATGGACGGTGAGATATAACAGAAAGCCAGAGAAACTTCTGTCATTAGCACAAGGCATCCCTGCTTCCAAAGAACTGACAGAGATTCACTTTCCCTTTCAACCAGCTATAGCCATACATGGGAGGCATCACTGAGGTGATACACTGCATAGAGAAGGCCACAACTGTGTGGGTGTCCTGAGAATACCAACATCCTCCCTATCACAAACCGTGCTGCCCCATGATGTGTCAGGTCTAGATATGCTCTGAGTGCTTGTGCCAATAGGGCAAGACCTTGCAGCTTTGTTTACCATCCTCTTACCTTTCAGAGGTCTCAAGAGATAGGCTGGCTTTCTCCTCCTTGTGGTCACTACCACTGCCTGACCGGTGCAGGCTCCGCCGGGAGTGTTTGCGCCGGGGTTGCTCCCGTTCTGGTGTGTCATCCTGTTCCACAGTCTCACTTTCCACATAAGGGTAAGCCACCAAGTTGATGTAACCATCACTGTCTCCCTCAAAACAGACAGATACCACGCCTGTTGGAAAAAAGATAGCCAATCAACAAATGTCAACACAACCTGGGTCCATGCAGAATACACTGTTGGCACTTACTTTCCCACAGCACACAGACATCACCTACACTGAACCAACTATGGACTGATATAAAGACAACAGCCAGCAGACACCATCTTTCTACAACACAGATGACCATCCATCCTACTATAATCTGAAAATTAGTGATAAACATTTATAAATATGTCAATATGCCAAACCAAGACTATTCTTCTTTGGTTCATTTTCTTCTCTCCAGGTGGGGAATGCCCCAATCACTGGGCCCTTTTGGGGTGGGGTGGGGGAACCTTCTAACATCAAAGTTTTTTCTTTTTTCCACAGTCCCATTATATTACTTAAGATCATGTCTCACTTTAGAAGGCCTCACATATGTATCCAGGCTTTCTTTTGTAGATGGCTGCCTTTCCAGCAAGTTATTCTGTTTGTATATTCCTCAGTTTTACTCAAGTTTGAATGCCCTTCAATTTTGTCCCTTAGGCTTCCCCTCACACTCTGCTCAAGAGTGTCCTCTAGATCTGCCACAAAGAGCCCAGGCTGGGCCCTGCCCTACTGCAGTGCAGCTGACCCAGGGTCTAAGTCATCCTTTTTTTTTTTAGAGACAGAGTTTTAGTTTTTCACCCTTGGTAGAGTGCTGTGGCATCACAGCTCACAGCAACCTCTAGCTCTTGGGCTTAGGCGATTCTCTTGCCTCAGCCTCTCTAGTAGCTGGGACTACAGGCGCCCGCCACAATGCCTGGCTATTTTTTTTGTTGCAATTTGGCCAGGGCCGGGTTTGAACCCACCACCCTCAGTATATGGGGCTGGTGCCCTACTCACTAAGCCACAGGTGCCTCCCTAAATCATCCTTTCTGTTAGTCTCTACTTTTCTCTTCTCTTGATTTATTCCTGGTTTGGCTAGCAATTTTTGTTTTTAAGATAGAGTCTTACTCTACTGCTCAGGCTAGAACATAGTGGAGCTATTACAGCTCACATTAACTTCAAACTCCTGAGCTCAAGAGATCATCCTGAGAGCAACTGAGAAACGAAGAGTTAGTTAGGAGGCAGTTAGACAGGAGATTTTGCCTACAGCTGTGGCTCATGGGTGAGCGTGAGGCAGCGGGCGGCTGGCTGCTATACGTGAACTGCAGCAGTAGGGTGGAGTTCTGACATGCTAGGCAAGTCTTGTGCAGGCCCCCAGCAGGAGGCCCTGGTGGCAGTCGTCTCCAGGAGCCACGAAGGTCAGGACACAAGGAAGCCTTTGTGCAGTTTTCAGTTCTTGGTGGAAGAGTGCTGAGTGGACTGCCTGGAAAAGTCAGCAAACCTGAATAGTATACAGCAGACAGATTTGAGGGCTGGCTGGAGCCAATTTGCTACTGATTTGGCAGCAGTAGGGACAAGCCGTTCTGGGAAGGTCCTGGCATCAAGGGGACGGCCATTATGGCAAGGTCATGAGGCCAGGTCCCCTATAGGAACATAGATAGCCCTTTGAGTTCCACCTGCTAGGATCAGTCCTATAGTCGTGAAAGGATCAGAGACTCTAGAACCCTACAAGAACTGTTGTCTGGGGGCACAGAAAAACTGCCTCTGAAGAACTCAGGGGAAATCTGGAGTTCTCAACCCAGCAGAATCTGAATACTGAGGAAATAACCAGGCAATCACTGTGGACAATTAAGTTGGGGATCTGATCTATGCCTAGGTTCTAGAGAGAGGTTATCAGCTGTGTTGTCCAAACCCTGAAACTACAGCACCACCTAATGGTCCAGCCATATATTGCAACACAAATATAGTCCTACTAAAGTTAGATCCTCCTGCCATATATATGAAAAACCAAAATAGAGCAACTCCTCCAAGGAATACACATTTATGTATATATATAACTAGTTTTTATTTTTTTATTTTTTATTTTTTTTTGAGACAGAGCTTCAAACTATCCCCATGGGTAGAGTGCCATGGCATCACAGCTTATAGCAACCTCCAACTCCTGGGCTCAAGAGAGTCTCCTGCCTCCGCCTCCCAAGTAGCTGGGACCACAGGCACCCGCCACAACGCCTGGACATTTTTTGGTTGCAGCCATCATTGTTGTTTGGCGGGCCCGGGCTGGGGATTCGAACCCGCCACCTTAGGTGTATGTGGCTGGCGCCTTAGCCTACTGAGCCACAGGCGCCGAGCCACTAGTTTTTTATTTTATTATTTTTTCTTTTTTCTTCTTGCTGTTAGTACTTTCTCCTTTTTTCTTTTTTGTTGTTCTTTGGTCTATTACTAAAGTTGCTTATTTTTGGTTATTTTGAGCTTTTTGGTATTTTGTGATGTGTTCTGTTTCTTGCTTTATTTGTATGGTTGGTTCTTTCCTTAACCTCTATTTTTACTTTCATCAAGAGCAAGAACTCCTGGGAGGCACCTGTGGCTCTGTGGGCACCGACCACATATACTGAGGGTGGCAGATTCGAACCTGGCCCCGGCCAAACTGCAACGAAAAATAGCTGGGTGTTGTGGTGGGCTCCTGTGTTCCCAGCTCCTCGGGAGGCTGAGGCAAGAGAATCACCTAAGCCCAGGAGTTGGAGGCTGCTGTGAGCTGTAACGCCACTGCACTCTACCGAGGGTGATAAAATGAGACTCTATCTCAAAAAAAAAAAAAAAGAGCAAGAGCTCCTGTCTTTTTTGGTTACAGTATTTTAGCCTCATTTTTTTTCTCTCCATATTTCACTCCAGTACATTCTCTCTTTGGACAGAGACTCTTCTACCTTTCTCTCACAACAATTGCCGCTGCAACAGCTAAAACATCCCCTCCCTTTTTCTTGTCTTTCTCCTTTGTCTTTACTCCACTTCCGTCTCTCTCCTCTATTAGATACAATGGTATTTTAATTTCCTTTATGCATTCTTATCTTATTATTATTTCTTTCTTTCTTTTTTTTTTTTTTCTGAGAGCTGGGGAGACACAGCTGTGGCCTGGCAGGTAGGCACAGCAGTGATGGGGCTCAAGGGGGCTAAGAAACCTTTCTACCTCTGGCGCTAGGAAAATAGTATTGGCAAGACCACACTGCAGAATTCTTCTATTTTCATTCATTTTTGTTTTTATCACGTAAACTCTTTTTTTTTTTTAGACAGGAGCCTCCAGCTGTCCCCCTAGGTAGAGTGCCTTGGCATCACAGCTCACAGCAACCTCCAACTCCTGGGCTCAAACGAGTCTCCCGCCTCTGCCTCCCAAGTAGCTGGGACCACAGGTGCCCACCACAATACTCGGCTATCTTTTGGTTGCAGCTGTCATTGTTATTTGGCGTGCCCAGGTTGGATTTGAACCCGCCACCTTGGGTGTATGTGGCTGGCGCCTTAGCCACTTGAGCCACAGGCGCCGTGCCACAACACGTAAACTCTGAGACAACGTAATCTGAAGCAAAGGAGGAACTGAGAAGGAAAAAGGTGCACAAAGAGGTGAACAAGAAAGCACAGATGAGGAAGAACCAACAGAAAAATTCAGCCACAATGAAAAACCAAAATAGAGCAATTCTTCCAAGGGACCATGAGGAAGCTTTTATAGAAGACTCATCCTACAAAGAATTAATGGATATCACAGAAAGGGAGTTTAAATTATAGATGATTAAGACAACAAAGGGAATGGATGAGAAAATAGAAAGACAGAACTAAAAGTTAGATGAGGCTTGGAGCCCACATCTCAGTGGCTAGGGTGGCAGCCACATATACCTGGGACGGCAGGTTTGAACCCAGCCCGGGCCTGCTAAACAACAATGACAACAGCAACAAAAAAATAGCTGGGACTTATGGCAGGTGCCTGTAGTCCCTGCTACTTGGGAGGCTGAGCCAAGAGAATCCCTTGAGCCCAACAGTTGGGGGTTGCTGTGAGCTGTGACGCCAGGGCACTCTACCAAGGGCGACATAGTGAGACTCTGTCTCAAAAAAAAAAAGAAAAGGTCAGATGAGAGATATGTAGAATATAGAAAAGATATGGATGAGCTTAAAGAAATGGAGACAATCAGGGAATGTAAAGAAGCAGCAGAAAGTATCAAAAATAGATTAGACCACGTGGAAGAAAGAACATCAAAGCTAAAGCATAAAGTCTTTGAGTTAATACAGGTATTTACGGAGTCAGAAAAGAAGAAAGCGAAAGCAGAGCAGGCATTTAGAAAACTATGAGACAGCTCAGCAGCTAAGGTGCCAGCCACATACACCTGAGCTGGTGGGTTCAAATCCAGCCAGAGTCCGCCAAACAACAATGACGGCTGTAACAAAAAATAGCCGGGCATTGTGGTGGGCGCCTGTAGTCCCAGCTACTTGGTAGGCTGAGGCAAGAAAATCACTTGAGCCCAGGAGTTGGAGGTTGCTATGAGCTATGATGCCATGGCACTGTACCCAGGGTGACAGCTTGAGGCTCTATCTCCAAAAAGAAAAAAAAAAAAAGAAAACTACAAGACACCATGAAGCATTCAAACATACGGATAATAGGAATCCTGAAGGGGAAAATGATTATCCCAAAGGTATGAAAGCTCTACTGGAGACTATTAGAAATGAAAACTTCCCCCAATTTTTTTTTTAATAGAGACAAGAGTCTCACTTTATTGCCCTCAGTAGAGTGCCGTGATGTCACACAGCTCACAGCCACCTCCAACTCCTGGGCTTAGGCGATTCTCTTGCTTCAGCCTACCAAGCAGGTGGGAGTACAGGCACCTGCCACAATGTCCGGCTACTTTTTTGTTTCAATTTGACCAAGGCTGGGTTTGAACCCCCCACCTTCAGTATATGGGGCTGGTGCCCTACCCACTGAACCACAGGCACCACCTAAAACTTCCCAAATTTTACTAAAGATCTTGACATACTCCTTTCAGATGGATAAACCCCAGGTCATCTCAACTCTAACAGAGCCTCTAAGAGACACATGTGATAAACCTGTCCAAAGTCAAGATGAAGGAGAAATCTGTAATCTAGGAATATGCACCAATTGACCCATAAGGACAGAGGCATTAGGATGACAGCAGACTTTTTGGCTGAAACTTTCCAAGCCAGAACAGCATGGTCATCCACCTTCAACATCCTTAAACAAAGTAATTTTCAGCCCAGAATCCTCTATCTTGCTAAACTTAGCTTCAAAACTGATGGAGAAATCAAATCTTTGACAGATATACAAGCACTGAGGAAATTTGTCACAATAAGACCAGCTCTACAGGAAATACTTAGACTTATTCTCAATACTGAACACCACAATGGACCACCACCAAAGTAAACACCTAGAAGTTAAAGGCCAGAGTTTAGCTTCCCCAATGGCACAAAGGATAAAACTGTGCAACAAACTATCTCATAATAAGATGAATAGAACTCCACCATACTTATCGATTCTCTCAATAAATGTCAAGGTATTGAATTCCCCACTGAAGAGGCATAGGTTGGCTGACTGGATAAAAAAAAACACAAATCACCTTGGCACCCGTTACAGTGGTTTACAGCGCTAGCTACATACGCTGAGGCTGGCGGGTTCAAACCCAGACCAGGACAGCTAAGAAACAATGACAACTACAACAGAAAAATAGCCGGGCAGGTACCTGTAGACCCAGCTACTTGTGACACTGAGGCAAAAGAATCACTTAAGCCTACGAGTTTGAGGTCACTGTGAACTCTGACACCATGGCACTCTACCTAGGGTGACATAGTAAGACTCTGTCTAAAAACACACACACACAAGCCACCCATATGCTATTTCCAGGAGACACATCTAGCCCTGAAGGACAAATCAAGACTCGGGGTTAAGGGAAGGAAAACAGTATTTTAAGCAAATGGAAATCAGAAGAAAGGAGGGGTTGCAATCTTATTCTCAGATACAAGCAGATTCAAAGCAACTTTAGTTAAGAAAAACAAAGATGGGCTCGGTGCCTGTGGCTCAAGTGGCTAAGGAGCCAGCCATGTACACCCAAGGTGGTGGGTTCGAATCCAGCCTGGGCCCACCAAACAACAATGACGGCTGCAACCAAAAAATAGCCGGGCATTGTGGAGGGCGCCTGTGGTTCCAGCAACTCGGGAGGCAGAGGCAGGAGACTCACTTGAGCCCAGGAGTTGGAGGTTACTGTGAGCTGTGATGCCACGGCACTCTACCCAGGGGACAGCTCCTGTCTAAAAAAAAAAAAAGAAAGAAAAACAAAGATGGTCAGGAGCAGTGGCTCATGCATATAATCCCAGCACTTGGGAGGCTGAGGTAGGTGGATTGTCTGAGCTCATAGGTCTGAGACCAGCCTGAGCCAGAGCAAGACCTCATCTTTAAAAAATAGCCGGGAGTTGTGGTAGGCACCTATAGTCCCAGTTATTTGGGAGGCTGAGGCAAAAGGATCACTTGAACCCAAGGGTTTGAGGTTACTGTGAGTTAAGACCCCACAGCACTCTACCATGGGTGACTGAGACTCTGTCTTGAAAAAAAGGAAAAGAAAGACAAAGATGAACACTTCATACTGGTCAAAGGAACAATTCAACAAGAAGACATCTCAATTTTAAACATTTATGTACCTAAATTAAATGTGGCCAGATTTATAAAAACAGATCTTGAGAGGTCCAAGCAATATAATATCCCAAAACACCCTAATAGTCAAGGACTTCAACACCCCTCTGACAGAACTAGACAGATCCTCTAAATAGAAACTAAACAAGGACACAAAGTACTTGGGCAGTGCCTATGGTTCCATGGGTAGGGTGCCAGTACGGAGGGTAGCGGCGGTTTCAAACCCAGCCCTGGCCAAACAGCAACAAAAAATAGCTGGGAGTTGTAGCAGACACGTGTAGTCCCAGCTACTCGGGAGGCTGAGGGCAATAAAGTGAGACTCCATCTCTTAAAAAAAAAAAAAAAAGATACAAAGGACTTAAACGTGACCCTAGAAGAAATGGGATTAACAGATATATACAGAATACACCATCCCAAAGCCAAAGAATATACTTTTTCTCATCAGCTCATGGAACATACTCTAAAATAGATCACATCCCAGGATACAAATCAAACCTCAGCAAAATTAAAGGAATAGAAATTAAACCTATTCGGCTCGGCGCCTGTGGCTCAACTGGCTAAGGCGCCAGCCACGTACACCTAAGGTGGTGGGTTCGAATCCCCAGCCCGGACCCGCCAAACAACGAAGGCTGCAACCAAAAAATGGCCGGGCGTTGTGGCGGGCCTGTGGTCCCAGCTACTTGGGAAGCGGAGGCAGGAGACTTGCTTGAGCCCAGGAGTTGGAGGTTGCTATGAGCTGTGATGCCATGGCACTCTACCCAGG